>JAGXJF010005482.1:0-206656 GCA_019208055.1 Stipa capillata | reverse complement strand
TCATCGGAAACAACGATAGAACAAGATAATCGGCAAGAACGCAGCAAACCAAGCCCTTATTCGAAAGAAACCTAGAAGAACCAGGAGGCAGACCTGAACTGGAAGCTCAACCGCACCGGAAAAACCAAGGAACACAGTAAACCGAGAAATATAAGCTTACAGAGCAAGTGAGCAAAATCCATACGAGCGCAACCTATTCATCCACTCAGAACCGACGCACGAATATAGCACCGCCACCTGGCCCGATCTGAGGGGCACGCATACACTAGCACCATCATCTGCGCCGATCCGAGCGGCGCACAGGCACGCACCACAAAGCAACGGCAGCAGCCCCCGCTACCGTGATGAATAGCAACAAACGCAGGAGAGAGCTCGAAGAGCGGCAGCAGCGCACTGCAGACACGGGAAAGAAGAAGGGCCGCTGCACAGCGTCACTACAGCGGCGACGGGAGGACATCGAACGCATCACAACGACGGCGACAGAAACACATCGAACTCCGCGTGCAAACCTAATGAACACCGAAGAACCCGCCTGCGTGCATCCGAGCTGTCCAGACGAAATCACGCGCACCGCGTCCGAGCACGAGCGAAGGAGACCACACGCAAGGCCCAACAAACGAGAGCATCGAGATCCCGCCTGTAGAACAGCCCGGCCCACGCACGCAGCGCCCCCCACCGCGTCCATCCGAGCCACCCGCGTGAGATCGGACAGACAGCATCCTCAGGTGAACGAGGAGGCCCGGAGCCTGCGCAGTCTTAATGTATTAAATGATGCATCCCAAAGGTGGAGGTTCCCATTTCACATCACTTCGAGTAGGCTTCAGAGAAGCATCTTGCATCGCCACCTGGCTAAGATCACACGCAGTGTCGCATGCCCATTTGCAAGTTTGCTTCACACTAATCGTAGGACACTTCGAGAGGACCACGAAGATCACATCCCACACAAGATTACACAAGAATCAGCCCACAGACGTAGTTCTTCTTTTTCTCTTCTTTTCGTGTGGACATTTTGCCTGATGTTGTACCATAAATTTGACTCCTTTTTCGGTTGAAATTTCCCATTTTCAATTCTTCCATGTTTTCTGATACAGGGCACACATGTGAAAATCTGGAACAAAGTTTCCTTCGGGAAGGATTGATGGTAACGAGGGTTCCTGATCTTTTGATGAGATGGATAAATTCGATTTGGTGGAGACGACACTCACGATCCAGCTACAACTGTACGACGATTGCAACTCGTAATCACTTAACTAACTTCATGACACTATTGACCTTGCTAAAAGCACAATCGACTGACCACGAATGTCTTTTTCTATAAGCAATCAAAGAACAATCAAGAAACACTTACGTTTTAACCAATATGTTAGGGTTTGAGGGGACAGATTGACCTGGAGGCGCCTCTGTTCTTGGTTCATGACGGTCTTTGACGGCGTCACATAGAGTTTATCCCTCGGGAGATGCTAGTTATGGAAGGTGTTGGGGCGTGTCTCCCGACGCGATTCAAGTGTGGTAGTGATAGATCAAATTCCAAAGATTGGGCGATTCAGGGGACTTCACCAGTTGTGGATGGATCTGGTGACCGCTCAAGGCAAGATTGGTTGTGATTGGCATTCAGGAAAGGAGAAGATCCTCTTCCTTTAGGCATCCTTCAAGGGCTTTACAATGTCGTCGTCCAAATCAGAGCTGGAAGGGAACTAATTGTGAGGAAAATTTGGAGCAAGATCTGCTGTTAATCCGCAATCTTTATCGCAGGAAGGAGATGATTGCAGGACAACAGCATAAGTATGGACACGATGAAAGGTGATGGTTCTTGCATCTCTTCTGCATCTCCTTTGGGTTTTGTCTCTCCCCACCTTTCACCTGCGTCCATGGCGAGTGGGGGATCAAAGGGGAATGTGTTGGAGGTGGTGGCAGGGAATGATGGGGATGATGTGAAGCAGAGTGGTTCGGCGATGAAGGAGGGGGATGTTGCCAACCTGGCGCCTTTGCCGAAGCAAAGGGAGGGCAAGGATATCCTGGTGAGGAGGAGGATGCTATGGCTGAGGGGGGTGGTAGGTTTAAGGAAAATGACGTCGATGATCAAGCTGAACAGCTCAAAACCACAAATCAAAGAGGATATCACCGTTGACAACTTTGAGGAGGCCAGGCATGATTTATTGACTTACTACTCACAAAGGAAATTCTAACGCCATTAATTGGCAAGAAATAACATAAATTACTTGGGGAAAACAAAGAATGGCAACCAAAAGAGCAGAAATCAAAACCCTAGCCCCCAGCTCACCTTTTCCTTGCCGTCGCAGAGCGACGGCCCCGTGTTCCTCAAAGGACCGTGGCTCTGAGGTTGTCTCCTCGCCGCTGTCCCCGGGGTGGCATCACTGCCATTTTCCTCTCCAACGACCGTGATCTCCTCACACACCTCTCACTCCCCTCCTCCTCGTCCTCCTATGCTCCAATGATAGAAGCTGCAGAGAAGTCGGCACCTCCTCCTCTTACTCCCCCGCGGTGGCATCGCTCCCATTCTCCTCTCGAGGAAACAGAGAAGTCGGGAGGAAGAAAACATGAGCGAGCTGGAAACTTCAGGGGGCCCACAAATCAGTACCAGTCGAAGCAAGAAAACCAGGGCGGTGCATCGTGCACAGTAGAACAACACCTGGAAGCGCGTGATTGGAGCAAAAGCGACACAAGATTGTTCTGTCAAGGAGAAATGCCGTTCATTTCTCAACTGGGTGTTCTCCTACTCACTGCTCACCATTTCTTTCTCTTTGGATTGTTCAAGCAAACACAAAAAAATTTCACTATTATTACTCACCATAAAAGGGAATTTGCCAAAAAGGGAAAATTCAAAATCCTTATGTATCTGTAACAGAAAATTGAAACTGGGATTTCTACAAGTAGGTTGCCTGAATTTTTGTAAACTCACAAGTAAATCTTGACCATTAGATTACCTTTTAGATGCTTGTGCCTGATTCTAGATTGATCCAGAAAAATGTGTTTTATTAGAAATAGACATCCCAAGATATAGAATACAGATGCAATATCGTGACAAACCAATACAGATCTTTCATGCGATTCATTCTGAGATCGCGTACAAAATTCTATATTGATGTATCAACAGGAAGGAAGCCAGATAATCATATTACAGCTATAACAAAGACAAACGGAAGAGAGGAAAACAGGTCTCCTAAAGACAAGATATGATAAATTCAGTGAATTGTTGTCTTTATTAAACCAGATTCCCTAATAGCCTTCAAGAACTGGAAAACTTTAGACAGGTCCTGCAGGACAACCTAGAAACTCCGGTTAGTAGTAACTGAATATAGCAACCACCTATATCATGCTTGGTAAACTGTGGTCACAATGGATGAGTCCATTACGTAAATATCTAAATGTATCATATTCAAACAGAAAGCTAGTGCAGATTCAACTAGAAACAAATGGAGACTAACTGCAAACAAATTACCAACTATAACAGAAGAACACTACCATTATGTTAAGATCTTACAGTTGAAGTAATTAAAATATAGCTCCTTTGAATTTGAATTGCCAGCGTACCATCACAATATTCACATTGTATGTCAACGAACTCTGAAATGTTCTTCATTAGCACCATAGAAATCTCATTCGAGACCAGAGGCAAAAACTGTGTTAAACATCTTTTTCAGACCACTCAATTTACGGCTGAGCTGGTTCTTCTTACTCATCGACATCCCAACTCAGCTCCTCATCATCTTCCACAGACTTCAACCGTTTTTGGATATCCTCCACTTTGCTAGCAGGGCTTGACCGCGGACTCACCTCTTTCTTCTCATCTTCATCACCAACATCCTCAATCTCCTCCCAGCTAAGATCTTCCTCCTGTGCTGATGGCCGAGACACCACTGATAAATCACTCTCCTTAGATGAGTCACCAGCTACAGTCCTCTCTTCTTGCCCCCTGTCGTTGCTTGACTTGGTGTCGATGCCTCACCACTGGATTCACCATTATCATCCTTTGTTGATGCCAAAGCCATCTCCTTATCTTCTGCCACATATTTTTCAACTCCTGCTTCTTGTTGTCCATCACCCTGTGCTTCATGGCTAACAAATTCACCAATTTGCTCCTCTTTCTTATCAACTGTGGTGCTGGTACCTCCGTTGCGATCACCATTATTATCGTCCTCCTCATCATCAACCTCCCAGCTGAGCTCTTCCTCGTCCTCTTTTGACATGGCCCTGCTAACGAGTTTGGTGCGGACATCCTCTGCCTGCCTAAGCTTGTTGACGCCAAAGAAATACCTGCACCAGAACATATCATAGGCTACCACTGAGGGCACGAGCCTCTCCACGAAGCTCTCCAGCCCAGGGCTCTCCCGGAGCACCCCCTCGATCTCCTCTTTTCTGTCATCGATGCTGAACGCCTCCTGCCACCTGGCAAACCCCTCGGCGTCCTCGGGCTCCATTGTGAATGTGGTAGGGTCGGCACGCAGCGCCAGGACCTGCGCCTCAAACCGGGTGTACTTCTTGGACGGAAGGGAAGCACGCCAGGAGGCGCCCGAGGCCGGGTCAGAGGGTTGGGATGAGCCGTCCCCATCTTCGCCGTCGGCGGCGTCGACGGATCGGAGCGCCTCGTTAGCGTGGGAGAGGAGGCCGGCGGCAGCGGCGCCGAGGTCGTCGACGGCCTGCCCGACGGACTCGAGCCTGTCGGAGGCGACGGACGCACCGGCCTCGAGCGCGCCGGGGAGCGCCGCCGCGGCCCGCGCGGCGGCGGCGCGGAGGGCCGTCGTCTCGAGGCGGAGGCCAAAGCCGAGGTCCTGGAGGTCGCGGCGGTACCCCTCGAGCACCGACTCCGACCGCGTCGCGAACGTCTTCATCAATCCCCCGAAGCTCCACCCACCGCCGGAAACACCCTCCTCCCCCTCCTCCGTCGCCGCCGCCTCGCCTTCTTGCTTGCCCTCCTCCTCCTCCTCCGCGGCCTCCACCTGCTCTTCCCGCTGAGGCATTTCCTCCGCGAGCGTCTTAATCAGCCCACCGAAGCTCCACCCGCCGCCGGAACCACCCCCATCCCCCTCATCCGCCAACGCCGCCTCGCCTTCTTGCTCGCCCTCCTCTTCCTCCGCGGCCTCCTCCCCTTCTTCCCGCTTCCCCTCCATCTCCTCCGCGAGCGTCTTGATCAGCCCACCGAAGCTCCACCCGTCACCGGAACCACCTCCCCCCTCCCTCTCCGCCCGCCGGTTCTTGCTCGCTCTCTCGCTCCTCCTCCTCCTCCTCTTCTCCCTCGTGCTCGCCGGCGGCGGCGGCGGAGAACACGGAGTTGAAGAAATTATCCATGGGCGCGGGCGGGCGCGGATTAGGGTTTGGATTTGGATCTGGACTCTCTCGAGGCCGGAAGTGGAGCCTCTTCTTCTCTTTTCTCATGTTGTTTCACCTAGATTTAGCTGCTAATTATGACGGTTGGGCCCCTGATCGATGGAGCCCAGTGTCAGTGAAAAGGAGAGTTCACATGGGTGATGATTAGCGGAAGGTAGAGACTGGTCGGTTGGGTGCACTCCTAGGCCAGGTGAACTCCCTTTGTACGGGGAACTAGTAATCGTGCAAGTGTAACGTACTTCTTGATTAACATAAATTAAATATAAAAAATATATTCTAACATTTATACATATAGTTTTTTTATCTATATTTACATTCTACTAATAATAATGTTCAAGTTGCTAAAAAAATCTTACAAATTGAGATGGTACAAAACAAAGGACACCATTATTCCTATGGAATACAAAAGAATGATGAATATATTGTCAAAAAAATAACATCGAATATAACCAATGACATAATACATTCTCGCCCAATCTATCTTCTGAATCGCGGATTGTCCTGGACTACGGCGGCGAGGGGATGCACTGTCGATGCCGAGGTCGGCGAGTAGCGCATTGATCTTGTTGACGCGCTGTCGATGCATGAGCTATTTCGGGGGACGGTGGTGGTGGGGCCGTGTGGCGGCGGTGTCACGGCCTCCACGGTGCGGCTGCGTGCGCGAGGTGGAGGCCCGCACGAGGGAGGCCGGTATGGAGGAGGAGGCAATGGAGATCGTCATGTAGTAGGGGAGGGCGACGTGGTCCTCGATGGCGCCGCGTCGTTGGACAGTCGTGGCAAGGTGACGCCCGGCGGTGGTAGGTGTCGACGGTGGAAGGAAATGGGGCGGCGACGGTGCAGAAGGGGCGGCGGCAGGAGGAGATGATCCCGCCCTTGTGGTCCGCCGCTGCGCGTCCCGCATGCCTTCGCTTCTGCGGGGCTCGTTGACTTCTCGTCGGCAACCGTGTCACTTGTAGAGTGAAAGAGATGGCGATGCGTGGGTGATGCGCTAGGAGGGCAACGAGGGGAGGGCGCGATCAAGGGAGGACGACGCGGTTTGGATTAGTGTAGGGGGGGATTAGGGTTTCGTCAGATGGCATAGTAGTGGCAATGGTGGAAAATTATCTATTAACTTTAAGTAAGGGCAATGGTGGGTAATTACTATCAACTTTAAGTGATGGCATGGTGGGTAATTTTTAGGTTGCAGACCATCTAAGTAATATTAGTCATTGGATGATTACGATCGGATGTTGCATATTGAGTCGGAGATAAGAGGGGAAAACTCTCCATTTTATAAGATAGTATATAAAATACCGCTTTTGGCCCCCCCATCCAACGTCAATTATAACTTTAGCCTCCTCAAAAAACTAAAACTAAAAATGTCACTGCGACAATCTGGATAGCCGTCACGTGTCCCCTATCACGCCCGGGACCCACGAAACCCACCTGTCTCGCACGGGCCCCGCGAAACCAACCTATCGCGTCCAGGACCCGTGAAACACACATGTCGCATCCGGGACCCGCGACAGGTGACTGCCCACAGTCCTCCTGTGATGGGAAAGACAAATGTAGCCCTAAAAAATAACTAGTACATTGTTTGATATTTTGGAGAGAAAATTGGCTAGTGTAGTTGGTTTGGAGAGCAAAAGCTTGAGCATGAGGTGTTGAGTTTAATTCCCAGCTCTAGCAAATTTTTATTCCCCGCGTGATGAATATTGGGCTGGTTGGGCCGCGGGCGGCACCGTCGTGGGCCAGAGGCACGACAGCTGGGCCGTCGTAGCCTGCATCACGTGTCGCGGGTGGTGGGCGCGATTGCTGGGCTTCGCGGGCTGGCACCGCGACAGGCCACACGCGTCGCTTGTCAGGCCTATCGCGGGGTCATATTTGGCTTTGCGCGACTTGGAGTGATAGACTTATAATTAGGTCGGTCAGGAGGGCCACATATGCCATTTTGCTGTTTCTATGGAGCTTTGCCTACTTAACGGTTGGGTCTGGATCCACCAGAGTTTGGCAAGAGAGCAAAATATGTTGCACGGTCCACTTGTTGAGTGCAATCACCATTCGAAAAAAAGAACTTGTTAGGTGCAATCACAATTTCACAACATCACTTTGGCTTAAGCACAAGATTGATATGAAGAAGGTGTCAAACAGAACGTACGTTTGTGGTTCATAATTTAGTGTGCCTTGTCAAAAATGTTAAAAGTTCAAATTTGAGTATAGCTAATAGACAAACGGGACATAAGTAAGTTAACATAAAAAGATACTCATACGTTTACCAAACAGGATTTGTTGTTACTCACGCGGCAGCAATCGAACTACATAGTTCTCAACCGGCACCTTATTGAAAGCAAATCATTAAAGCGAATGTACAAGAGAGGAAAGCAATGCATTAGAGTGGATATAGATAAAAGCGGCGGTGGAAGAGAAGAGTGATCATGTGGCACTGAGGGGTGGAGGCCATCGACTCGTCGGGTTTCAAGATGGCAGTCACGCCCATTTATCTACTTACCCATGGATAAATATCTTAATACGAGTTTTAGTGTCTATGGATACATTTGTCGATGTGATCTCATGTCCGTCGGGTAAATAGGCATAGGTAATGGTGAGCTTCCTCGAACTCATGTCGCCTGTTTACCCATCAGGAGCATTGTTCAGTGGGACCTCTATACATATAGTATTTAATAAAAACTCAAGCAAAAGCTAAATGAGTAATTCTTAGAGCCCAACAATCACCGATCCTAACCTAACCCTAACTCTTCCTGCAGTGCACTCCTCTCCCTCAGACCCCAATTATGCACTCCCGCACACCCTCCCGCTACTTGCCCAGCCGCTCTTGTCGTCGCAGTTCACGTTGTCGGACCACCGAGCAATGACTACTTCTCCACGCCCTCAACGATCTAGCTTGTCGCGCCCTCAAATTACCAACCGCCGCTCAAGTCGCCGCCCACCGCTCCTCCACCCCCTCACATCGTCGTCCACAGATCCAGCACACCACCACCACCTGACCCAGCACCACTCCAGCACGCCACCGATGTCGGTCTGACACACTATCCTATCTATCCAAGTCCCGACGCTGGTCCAGCATGCCACTTGACCTCAATGTAGCTCTAGCGGACCAAAACGTCACCGACACCTTTCTAGCACGCCTTCCCTTCCAGATATTAGGTGGTCACCAGTTAACTATTTGATTTGTGATTCGTGGTAGCTTGGCAGGAACTAGGTCAATATTGATTTGTCGTAACTCTCTAACTTCTCACATTTGTTGGGTGTTGTATGTGTTGGCAGGCATATGGGTATACTCATGAGCAATAGGTGCCTGCGGGTGACTGGTATGGGTGATGTTCTGTGCCCATCACGAACGGTGGACATGTATGTTGGTGAGTTTTACCCTCATAGGTACGGACACAAGGTACTGCTACCCGGGCTTGTTGTGCCCGATTGCTATTCTTAGAGGGGTCATTTCATTTTAGAGATAGGAGGCAACTGTTGTATGATTTTTTAATATTTATTTCGCTACTGTTATGCTCACGTGAAACTTATAGCTATGAATACCCTTAGATTTTTCGATTTCCACGAAGTGACAAGAATTTTGTACGGTTTCGAAGAAAATTCCGTATTTAAAAAGTTGTAGCTTTTCAAACAGGCATAAAGCTCTGTGGAATATCCTACTAGATGAGTACTGTATCGCCACACGTACAGCAGTTCCACCTACGAAGTGGTAGTTCGATGAAACACATCAGGTGATAATTAGTAGCAAATCATGAGGGCCCCACATGGCAGGGAAGTTCGTCTCTGCCATCGTACATAGAACGTACAGCAACCTATATAATACGTGGAGCATTTTCGTATAATAATACCTGAATACTGGGGAATAAAAACCCTCCAAGCGGAGTCGGCGGGTTTCAAAATCCCCCCAAAATTCGAAATCCTCTTCCCCCGCTGCAGCGCTCCACCCCCAAATTCTCCGCTGCTTCTCGCCGACCCCTCTCCTCCGGCTGTAGAAGCTTCTAGATCTCTCCACCGCGCGGATGGAGCAACTCAACGTCAAGCTGCACGGCAAGTACACCAGCCTCAAGGTACCGCCGCCTAACCCCTTCCCCTCCTCACCCTACCAGTGGCTCTGGATCTCCTCATCCTTTTCGGGGGTTTTTTTTTGGCGCCGCCGCTTCGTTGCGCGCAGAAGCGGAGGCTGCTCGACGATGGGATAGAGCGGAAGCGGGAGCCCGACATCAAGGAGATGTGCCAAGGTAAAGCCAGGCGGATTCCGTCCTTCCCGGCTGGAAACGGGCGTTTCTTTTTTTTTGGGTTTATTTGTGAATATTTTGTGGTTTGGATGATGCAGCCTTGAAGGAGATGGAGAGCGCGCTCCAGAACCTCCGGGACGAGAACGACCGGCTCCGCGACAAACTGTAAGATTGGATGCTTGTGTCTGCGCGTGCTCGTTTAGGTTTCGCTGCTGTTTTGGGGGCAATGCTGACTGAGATGTTGCTTCCTCTTCTTCTTTTGTTGTTGTTGATTTCTTGATGCAGGATTGACAACGAGCAGCAGCTCGCTGAGACCCGGACACGTTTAGTTGGCAGCGAGCAGCAGCTTGCGGAGACCCTTTCACTTGGTAAGATTCCTTGTCTAATTTCGAGTTCCTCTCCCTTTTTCAGCTGGACCTGTTAATGCTTAGAGTTTTAGGAAATGGACACTGGTGGCGTCTGAGTGTAAATCACGCACGTATGGGACTGATACATGTCTTTATTTGAGAAATGGAGAGCGGTAGCTCGTGTGACTGATCTAGAGTACTTGTTGATTAACATATGTGAATACCTCTTAGATCAACCCTTATCTTAGTTTTGATCTACATTGGAGGCAACTCACATATCAAACCATTTGAATGGTGTAAGCAAGTACTTCTCCAGGCTGCAGCTTTTCTAATAACCAGACTTAATTATTTGACTAATTATTTCTAAATCTTAATTGGCTGGTTGCCGCAGTTCTTTTTTGATATTTAGTTTGTTGTAGAAAGTAGCCACCAAATGCGCTGATCCATCTGAGTTGATTCCCCTTTATATGCTATATTTATGCTCAAAATAGAGGGTTCGGAAGATTAGAAAGAAACGAGACACATCACATGATATTAGTTAACTAATTGAACAATTAGTGTGATATTTTTTATGAATATAGGGATCTATTCGTGAGCCACAAACATATGTGCGTCTTAAAGTTCAGGTCACCCTTGAGAACACATAGCAGGACACCCAAGCAAGATATTTGTGGGAAAATGAAAATCTGCGACTAATTGCGGCCGCACCCTATTGCAAAAATACACTTGTGCATTCAGAAAAAAATGTGAAAAAAAATCCATAGATGTACAACATGATATAAAATGCACACTTGCAAAACATCATGCAAAAACATGAGCATTTGTGAACTGTAAAATAAATAAATTTGTGCACATATAGTGGGTATACTAGTCCTTCATCTATTTTCCCTTTTGTGTAATACACAAACGGTCATAATTTTGCACAACCTTTTTCAAGTGCACATGCTATAGCATGTGCATCCATAAATTTTCCCCATTTTTCGGAAACTTCAGGTTCCATGTTCTCGAAATGGGTTGCAGGCGCAACTAGTAGTGTCAATTTTTCTGGTTTGCCGTATCTTATTTACATCAAATGAGCTCAGTCTTTTATTTCATATGAGTGTATTGATTATTTAGTTCATTAATTGTTGCCTGCCATATGGTCAACTGTAATCAGTTACTTAATTTTGTGTTAGCTATATCTCTAAAAATCAAGAATTTATAATGAAATGGTTGGTATATACAAGTGACAAATTCAAATTGACAACAAAATCGGTACTGTGTTATGTTTCTGGTTCAGTTGTTCTGTCATGTGGTGTTTGGAGGGCTGATGGTGTCAAAATATTACCTCTACTGTGGTCCAAAGTACGCTTTACATACTGAACAATGCTATGTTTTCCAATGGTTAACATACGAAGGCCTTAGCATGGTAATGTAATTCACGATTTGTTTAGACCTGGTTAATAATCAGGTATGGCAAAGTATAATACCACCCAACTTATGAGACACAGCAGTCCTCATAAAATCACTTATACTTTGTCGATTGCCAATGTACTGTTTCCATCTTCCATATTTATTTTGTGTTTACCAAGTTGATTTAGCCGCAGATTTATTTACTTCTGTTCTGTTTTTATTTTTTTATCTCATGCAGCAAAAGAGCTTGAAAGTGAAAATTTGAGTCTTCAGCGTCTCTTAGCTGAGAAGAATGATACAAATAATTCTACAGTTCCTGTGTCTCCTGAGACAATACCTGAGGTGGTCATACAGAATCGAACTCCAATTTCACCTGCAAAAAAGACACCAGAGTCAAACAGAGTGAACAAAGTACAGTCCAGTGTAAATGCCATTGTCCATCATAGTAGCTTTCAGGATGAAGCTAGAGAGGTAAGTTTGTAACAGTCCAACTACTTGCTGGTAATGTACAAGTATGCAAGTGAAAATGATTATGTTGAGCTTTATGTGTTTCTGTTAAACCTTTCCTTATGGCTTGTATTGATCCTGTAGCTGGATTGCTGTAGAAGACATATGTCCATCTCAGGTTAGTGATAATGTACAAGTATCTCAGATTCTGTAGCTGGATTGCAGTTTGTACTTGTTCTCATGCCTGTAGATTGGTTTAACTTATAAGCTTATTGCTTACAGGGAATGGGACAGACGAAAATTCTAGTGCCTGTGTGTATCATACGCTGGCTGAAGCTTTAGTTGGCATGAAATTTTCATTGAAGAATGAAATGGAAGGATTTTCACTTACAGTCTATCATGAAGCTAGTGGTACTTGCAAACACCAATTCTCATGTTATGTTTGCTATACTAAGGACTAGAGTGTTACACTATTGATGTCCAAACAAAAGAATATTACACTATCAGTTATTATGATTTACATTTTGTTTTTCCTATTTTGCATCCATTTATATGATTCTGTATGTCAACTTTGCATGCTGTGCTGTATCTTTAACCTGCAAAATAGTTCTTTAAACTACAAAATATGGTATCTAAAAATACATCAGTTTGTCTTCTAGCAAGAATAGTGCACATTTCCTTGGAGCTCGGCGGTTGTTTGACCTTGCCTTGTACTCCTATATTGAATGGTTTCATACTTATAGGATGTAGGAAAACCTTTGGGTTAAGTACTCCTATACCTGTTCACATGTCTAGGTTATGATCCCATCAATTAGTGATAGATTAGCATTGGTATCTAAGAATGTTGAACCAGCATTATAATTCTGTAATCTATTGCATGTGGCCTCTCCTTCTATCACCAACATCTGATAGTGGCAAAGATGTTGAGGCGAGATGGGCCTTTGTTTGTTAACAGAGAAGCACCTTCCATATGATTTCACATCAGTTCAGGATGTCTTGTTTTCAGCTGGTTATCATACTGATAGAATATTAAGCTTGGAAATAGCATATTATGTACAAAGGCACTGAATACAATCTTAACTGATCTTCAAATTATTGTAGGTTATAGTTTCACTCTTAGATGGTTAGAGCAATCTGATGGTGGTGAATGGGCCTACAAGTACTCTTCATTGGGCACGCTCGAGAGGATAGCTAAGGAGTGGATGAAACAGGACATAAGGTTCAGCATGACCATGTGCCCTGTATTCTTTCAGCGGATATCGTGCCTCATCAGACAAGGCTAATGCTTGACTTTCTTGGATCCTGCTTTGGCCGAGCTAGCTTAGATTCTCTACTGAACTGGAAGAAGCTTCCCTTTCTTAGGGAGCTCTAGATGTAACATGACTGGCAGAGCTGCTGTTAAGCTGTGTGTATTCTCGTTTGTTGTTCAGTATTTCTATTTTCAGCATGCAATTAGTTCTTGGTGTCAGTTGCTGTATAGCCCCCTAATTTGAATAGACTTCCTGATAAAGCCCAACTTTCAGCTCATGGAGTGCTCTATATCATAATATATCTTAGTGTGAATTTGCTATCCCCAATGGGCATTGAATCCCCTTCATCCACCGTTAGTTTTTCTTTGAGATTCACATATTTTATGTCTCTATATTATATAACATCGTACTCTATGATAAACTAATTCATATTTAGTTTGTACTAATCTATTTCTATATATGCTAGGCATTGAAAATGATTTAAAAATTAAATGATAATCGAATCTAGATCGTATTTATTATGTTTTATGCATGGTGGCACTGTAGAAGATGATAAAAATATATCTATACTATTATATAGTGTACCAAATTTAAACTAGACCTGGCAAACAATCTGAGCCATTGATCCCATAAATCCGACGGCTGAGATTGGAGGGATTCGCGTAAACAGTACCTGTAAACAGTACCCATGAACAGCAACATCTACAGTACTCTATGAACAGTACTCTGTGAACAGTACCATCTACAGTGCCTGCGTGCACGCACTGTTTGCTAGTGAATCTCAAAGTATGAACTGATGCTAAATCTAGAAGGGGTATAACCCACGGGCACTAAGGGCATATTTACCATGTATCTTATAACAAGAGAGGGTAGGGCATATTTACCATATATCTTATAACAAGAGAGGGTAAACATATTTTTGTTGTGTCATACATGATACAATAAACCAGTTTGAAGAGGTTTGGGCCTCGTCTGGAATGAAGTGAAAATGTAGGAATTTTTGAACAAAGGATTGACCCTCATGAATTCCTTCAAAATTTCTATGGGCACACTAAAGTTCCCTTTCATGGGAGTTTTGGAGCAAAATTTGCATGAGGTTTGACCCTCATGTTTTCTTTGCTTTGTATGTTGCAATCTAGTGTCTTTCTCGTGTTGCACCCACAAGCCTCTTTTGAAGTAAACTGAAAGGCTCATTCAAATGGGGGCTTGCTAAACTTTGCAGCAAGTTTACGTCAAAACTCCAATTTTACAGCAGAGCTTACCATCTTCCGCTGTCTCGCGAACTTGTATGGTTGAGAACATAGACATCAGACCAAACAAGCTACTTTTTGCGACTGTTTTCTTTACATGTTTTTCTTTTGTTGATAAGATTGGACTCAGTTTGAACAGGGCATCCTTTTCTTAGAGGCTGAGCGCCCACTGTGTGTGAAATTTTGGCCTCTAAGCTCTTGGAGGCAGTGCAAGGTGCTGCCTCTAAGGCTTAGAGGCTGGCATCGCCTCTAGCCATGGAGGGGGCCTCCAGGCTAGATCAGACTGAAAAGGGAAACAATAGAATAGACAAGAAATTAAGGTAGATCCCACACACTACAGGTTTTTGAGCTAAGCTTAAAGACTAGGTGTGGGTCGTAGCTTAGAGGCAACGCAGCCTCTACGCATTGTAGATGCCCTTAAAGCGAAAAAATTTAAATTTAAATAGGAGAAATGAAAGACACGCTCTTCTGAATCTTCTCGAAATTGAATTGCTTGTTCCTCAATTTCATTCAGTAAAGTATGACATCGAAACAACAGCACGCGTAAACGAAACACGTAGCAATCAAAACTCAAGGCAATTACAGGTCCAACAGTTTCCAATCCGACTCCACAAGTTCAGAGTCGACTGACAACACATCACAACGTATCAAGCACCAGACAAGGAGTCCATCGATTCAAGCGAAAGCCGCTGCTCCAACAATAGATCCGCCTTCCTCTTCCTCGATCTACGCGGGTTTGTAGAGCTTCTCCACCATCTTCCTGAACTCTGCACAGACACGGACGAGAACGGAGCAGACAGATTCAGAACCAAGAACCGATCGATCGAATAATCGGGACACACCCAGAGGCGCGGTTCTTGATGAGGGGGCAGGATCTCGAGTTTACCTTCTTGATTCGCCCATAGCGCGGCTGCCTGGGTGTTCAGCGGCGAGTCGTTGTTCGGCTCTGCGTCCCACGAATCAATCACACGAACCACCAGATCAGCAACAGGATCGAGAAAAATAACGGAGAGCAGATCTGGTGGGTAGGCACAAGAGAGGAATGTCGCGGTGTTACCTCCGAGCAGGCTCTGGATGGAGAGGAGGATGGTGCGGACGTCGTAGGCTGAGGACCACTTGTCCTGGAGGATGTCGAGGCAGATATTGCCGTGGGTGTCGACGTTGGGGTGGAAGCAGGGGGTGTCGAAGCGCACCTTGGGGGGCTTGTAGGGGTAGTCGCTGGGGAAGGCGAGCGCGAGGCGGTAGGAGGTGCCCTCGTACGCCGTGGCCGCGGACCCGTCGATGGTGCCGACCCACTGGAAGATGTTGTCTCCCTCCGGGAACGCCGACACCCCCGGGTCCCCGCCCATCATCAGCGCCATCAGCTCCGACTGCAGCCGCCGCACCACGGACTGCCCCTCCGCGCCCCGCGCCGCCGCCGGCGCGTGCTTCCCCTCCGAGGACGCCGCCGCTCCTCCTCCTCCTCCCGCTCCCGCCGCCGGGACGTTGCCGCTGCCGTGCGACTCGCTGTTCTCGCCCCTCGCCATCTCCTCCTCCTCGCTGTTCGGCGGCGATAGATTGAGGAGAGGAGCAGATGCGAGGGTTTGGGGAACGATTGAGAGAGAGAGAGGCGAGGAGGAGGAGGGCGATATAAAAGGGGGGGGGGTCGGTGATTGGTGGGATTCGAGTCTGGTGACCGTTAGGGGTTGGGGTTGGGGTGCGAGTTGTTTGATTCTCTCGTTGCAATTAATCGCGACAGCTTTCCGGCGCGGCCGGCCGCTGATTCCAACGGCAACGGCTAGTTCGTGAAAAAGGAGGTGGCTGGGCGAACCTGGCGTGTGCGCATGCTGGTGGGGTCACCGAATAGGCTCATCTCCTTGTTGTCAGAAAACTCGAATGATGCGGCAATCAGCAGCCGACTGAAATTGATGCAGATTTGCCTGCTGTCTTGTGTTGGGAGGTTTCGGGGGGGAGTTTGGTCGGTGACAAAATTTGCTAGTACCGTGCCACCTGCTTCTCTCTCCAACCAACACACCCCTCTTTTGTTGTCTTTTGTTGTCTTCAAGTCATTGTTCCTTGCCTCACTCACCTCCGAATTAGAATATCGAGCGGGGCGGAGATGGTGGACTGGACGGTGGCAACGAGATCAACTTCTACACCCAAATGAAACAATATGAGGATATAAAAGTCCACAATATGATTAAAAGATATATTTTAAACATAGGCTAGGATCGAGAGGTTCAGTGTCTTAAAAGCCTTGTTAAAATATAAGCTGATAGAAGACAGTCCTATAAGCCCACATATGATCCAAATGATTGTTACATGTAGAGCTTGAAAATATTTGGTTTTCCCATTAGCCAAGAGTTGGTTAATGACATTAGTTTGGCTTCGCTCCCGCCGAGTTATGAAAAATTTACTTTGAACTACCATATGCATGACATGGATAGGAATATTGTTGAATTGCATGGGATGCTCAAAACAACAGAGAAAGATATCAAGAAATGTGTCGGTCATGTGATGATGGTGCAAAATACTACTAGCTTCAATAAGAAGGGAAAATCTTGGGCCAAAAGAAAGAGTAAGAACAAAGCTCCAGATGAGATCTCGAAGCCAAAATCTCAACCTAAGCCTAAGACTGGCCTAGATTCAGAGACTGAATGCTATTATTGTTATGGTACTGACCACTGGAAAGAAACTGTAAGAAGTACCTGGCTAATCTCAAGAAGAATAGTGGAAGTAAGACTTCCTCTTCAAGTATACTTATTGTAAATGTTATAGACATATTTCTTGCTGATTCTCCTATTAACTCTTGTGTATTTGAACATAATTGGTTGTTCATATTTGTAACTCGATGCAGGGGCTAATAAGGAGTATGAACATCGCAAGAGGTGAGGATGATCTTTGCGTCGGGAATAAAGCAAGAGTTGATGTGTTGGCCGTTGACACCTTGCCATTACATTTACCTTCAGGATTTATTTTGGAATTAAATAATTGTTATCACGCTTCTAGCTTTGAGTCGAAACATTATCTCTACTTCATGTTTATTGAGAGAGAGTTATAAATCATTATTGACGACAATGATAATTCTATATTTTTTTAGTAAGATGTTTTATGACTATGCACCTGTTGTGAATGAGTTGTTTATTTTAAATCTTGTTGATGGGTATGTCTATAATATTAGTGCTAAAATGCTTCGATTTAATGATTTTAATCCTACCTATTTTTGGCATTGTTGTTTGGATCATATAAGTGAGAAGCACATGAAGAAGCTCCACAAATATGGTCTTTTAAAGTCGTTTGATTTTGAATCATTCAAGACATGTGAATCTTGTTTACTTGAAAAAATAACCAAGACACCTTTCATAGGTCACAGTGAGAGAACGCCTGACTTATTATAACTTATACATACTGATATATGTAGACCAATGAGCACGATTGCTAGAGGTGATTTTTAGTACTTCATTACTTTCCTTGATGGCTTGAGTAGATATGATTATATCTACTTAACGAAGCATAAGTTAGAAACTTTTAAAAAGTTCAAAGAATTCCAAAGTGAAGTCCAAAATCAACATGACAAAAAAAATTAAGTTTCTACAATCTGATCGTGGAGGCAAATACTTGAGTCACGAGTTTATCAATCATCTAAAGAGTTACAGAATTGTTCCACAAGTTACGCCTCCAGAAACGCCTCAAAGGAACGGGGTGTCCGAATGGTGTAATCGAACTTTTTTATTCTGAGTTTTATTCTCAGATTCTATCTGAGGGGTTTGCGATCGTTGTAGAAATCCCATTCTCGCTATGAGAATTATCTTGTCCGAAAGAAAAAAAATACCAAAGTTTCAGAATTTACGCTCTATTCATTCAATATTTCCCTTTTTAGAAGACAAATTTTTGCATTTTCATACAGAGGAAAATGTTCTGTATTGATGCAAACGCTGTACCTAGAGGATAGGGATAGAGGAAGAGGGAAAAATTGAAATGAAATAAATAAAGAATAAAGCTAAAAAATTAAGTCGAAGATAGAAGAGCCCAGATTCCAAATGAAGAAATGGAAACTCGAAAAGGATCCTTCTGATTCTCAAAGAATGAGGGGCAAGGGGATTGATACCGAGAAAGATTTCTTCTTATTATAAGACGTGATTTGATCCGCATAGTAGGTATGAGAGGATTAATGTCGGATCCTCAAGGACAAATGATTGATTTACCTATTCAAAGCAATTTACGCGAGGGACTTTCTTTGACATAATATATAATTTCCAATAAATAAATCAGCAAAATTCTTTTATTTTAGATAGAAGAAACATTTCTTCTATCTAAAATAAAAGAATGTACCATTCTATCTCCAATTTGCATCGTTTAATTAATCAATTTATTAGTGAACAAGGAAAAATATTATCGAGACGAATAAATAGATTAACCTTGAAACAACAACGATTAATTACTCTTGCTATAAAACAGGCTCGTATTTTATCTTTCTTACCGTTTCGTAACTATGAGAACGAAAAGCAATTTCAAGCCCAGTCAATTTCAATAACTACAGGTTCTAGACCCTGCGCTTGGAAGAAGAACTAGGAAAAGGAAAAAAATATAGCTATAGTTTTATTCTTCATTGCCGTAAGTAAATATGTAACTAGGAATATGGAAAATTGGAGTTCGGTTTTCCACGATTTTTTCCATTCCTCTGTGTAAATAGCCTAATATGGGTTCACAATCAATAATATCTTCACCATCGAGAGTAACGATCAGTCGAAGAACACCATGCATTGATGGATGTTGAGGGCCCATATTGACTATCACGAGATCTTTTCTTGTAAGCGGTAGAGTCATATCCTTTCTTCCTTAATTCATTATTCCATGAAAATGGATTATTTCATGAATTCCTCAAAACGAGGCTCATCAAAATGCAAAATCTAAGACTACTATAAGACTACTAATAAAAAAATAAAAAAATTCGAACGATTAAATTACTGCTCCCGGATATTCAACTGACTGATTAATTTCTTATAATGTACTCTATTTTTCTTTGCCAAATAAGCCAGCAAACGTCGACGTTTTCCCAAAAGTCTTCGTAGACCTCTTTCTGATGAAAAATCTTTTTGTGTAATTCTAAATGTGAAGCAAGTTCGAATTCATTTCTTGTTTCAAATATTCACTTGTAGCATACCATATCTCAACGGATTGGCGTAATTTTTCTACCGCGTGCTCCATAATAATAGTGTTTCTCCAAAAGAAAACTCTGTTGTTCCGCGTCTTGGACTAACCATCCCTTAGAGGGTATTGTTAAAAGACCCTAAAGCGAAATAAGCACAAGGAAAGAGCAATAGACCGGACCATCCTACAAAAACGAAACGGTCCCTTCGTAACCAGTCGTCCATAGTATCAAATAGATCATTTTCTTCTTTAGGAACTCTACCAAGGGCTATAGTCATAGTGATCCTCCTATTCAATTACTTCAACCATTTCCGAGCACCTCATATCACTTCCAAGGCATATGATAGTTTGATTATCTGTGGACGATTTCTTTCTCGTTCAATGCCCTTTTTCAATGGTCTCGAAGATAGAAATTTTTTCATTTTTATCTATGGAGTCATAACCGAGGTCATGGTAAATCCATGAATTTGATTAGATTTGTTTTTCTTATACTATAGAAATAAACATTTGAATTCAGCATTATTCCATGACTGCTATTTCAAAGCCTATCTTTTATGGGGAATTCAATCAATGATGAGTCAGTCAGATCTACCTTGCTCTAGAAACAACTATTTTCACATTAAACAAGACACTATCTAAATCTGTAGATAAGACGCCATATGAGATATGGACTAGGAAGAGTCCCAATTTGTCTTTTCTAAAAATTTGGGGTTGTGAAGTTTACGTTAAACGTCTGATGTGTGACAAACTCATACCTAAATCGGATAAGTGCTTCTTTTGGGATATCCAAGGGACACAATAGGGTATTACTTCTACAACTGAGAAGAGGGCAAAGTGTTTGTCACTAAAAACAACGCATTTCTAGAGTTTCTCTCGTGGAAGGCAAGTGGAAGAACGGTGTGACCCGAAGAGGTTCCAAATACTCCAATCGGGGAGGACTTGGTTGGAGACACCCCAGTTGAGGAGAATCCAATCGAGGAACCCACGATCGAGGAAACTACAGTTGGAGAGACCATGGTTGAGGAGGAACCAATGCCACGTCGGTCAGAAAGGCCGTGCTAGTTAGCTGCTTGGTATTTTCGCAGTATATTATTGTTGGACAGCGATGAGCCTACGACTTATGAAGAAACAATTATGGACCCAGACTCTGAGAAATGGCTTAGCGCCATGAGATTTGAGATAGAATCCATGGAAAAAGTTGGATTTGGAACCTGGTCCACCCGCCTCATGGTGTTAAAACCATCGAATGCAAATGGATCTATAAGAGAAAGATTGATATGGACGGAAATATTCACATCTATAAAACTCGACTAGTCACTAAAGGTTTTTGACAAGTTCAAGTAGTTGAGGATTATGACGAGACTTTCTCGCTAGTAGTGATGCTTAAATCTGTATGAATCATTCTACCTATTGCTGCATATTTTGATTATGAGATATAACAGGTGGATGTCAAAACAACTTTTGGTAGTGCAAACCTGAGTGAGGATTTGTACAAAACACTGCCTGAGAGTATTGTTGATCCAAAGAATGCTAGTAAAATATGTAGGCTTAAGAATTCTATTCATGGGTTGATAAAGAATCAAGATGTTGGTTTAGAGGGAAGGGGTGAACAGGCAACTTCATATTTTAACCAAAATTATCTAATTCAAGAGTTAAATGATCACCCTAGATACTAGTAACACAAGCAAATACAATACAAATTAAACTTGCAGAAACTAAATGCAGGAATGAGAAAGCAAAAGGGATACAAAGATTTCTTGCCAAAGTTCAGATTCTTGGGGGATCCTACGTCTCTGTTGAGGGACTCAGTCGCAAAGACCAAAACCGGCTCTCTTTCAAGCCTCTTCTTTGAGAAGGTACACGAAGCAACTCTTCCTTTCCTTGTTGGTGATTTTTTCTTGTGAGAGGCCGATCCCGGGCCTTCACAAACTTCTTGAGGCACACCACATGAAGCTTGGTGGCTCTTAAGCACCACATTGACAAGGTGTTGGATTGGTTCAACATGCAAGTGGCATATGTCGCATGGGAGAAGTCTTGGCAAGAGTCAGTGCCACTCGACCATTGATGAGCGAGACCGCATGAGTAAGATTCCATATGCATCAGCTATTGGATCTATCATGTAGCCTATGTTATGTACTCGACCAAATGTTTCATATGCTCTAAGTGTTGCGAGCAGATACCAATCCGATCCAGGTGAAGGTCACTGGATAATAGTTAAGAACATCCTTAAGTACTTGAGAGGAACTAAACATCCATTCCTGGTCTATGAAGGCGAGGAAGAGTTCGTTGTAAATGGTTACACTGATGTAAGCTTCCAAACTGACAAAGATGATTATTGTTCGCAATCTAGGTTTGTATTTATTTTGAATGGAGGAGCAGTGAGTTGGAAAAGTTCCAAGCAAAGAGACTATTGCTGATTCTACGATGGAGGCTGAGTACATTGCTACTTCTGAAGCTACAAAGGAAGGCATTTGGATAAGGAAGTTCATCGCTGAACTAGGTGTGGTTTCAAGTGTTTCCAGTCTATTGGATCTCTATTGTGATAATAGTGGAGCCATTGCACAGATTAAGGAACCAAGGTCTAACCAGAAATCCAAACACATATTAAGGTGATACCATCTCATACGTGAAAGTACTAAAAGAGGAGATGTAAAGATATACAAATTATACACGAACTTGAATGTCGTTGATCCGCATGATCGATTAAACATCCTGGCATATCTCTTGCTTTTTTATATCCAATGGTTTTCGTCATATAAACACATAGACAATAGGTCTACTGGATATGTCAATGCATATTAACACTGAAGTTTGAAAGTTTAACAGTACTCAAATAATTTTAGTGTAAATTCCCTTTTTTATCTCCTAGTTGTGACAAGGTGTCTAAGATTATCCGATTTAAATTTACTTCCACTCTTTACCAAATTTAAGGCTATTATTCTAAGTTTTAACCCATTTAGAAAAATTTCACCGTCCTAGTAGCTCGGACTTGCCTGTCAAGATGCAGTGGATGCTGCGTAGCCGGCATGGCCATTATCTACAAATCACCCCTTGACAATTTACACTTTGCCCCCGAGACATAAAGGCATTCTCCTCTCTCAGTGCACTCTACTTCCTAACTCGAAAATTTCTTCAAACACTTTGTGGGAATCCTTCATGAACATGTCCTGCACATCAATGGTGTTGCCAGACATGGGCGAGGACCGTTGAGGAGCGGCATGAGCAAAGCCGTGCAAGCAGGAAAGTACCACCTCGACCTCATCGTGGGTCGTGGCTATGGCGTAGTACCGACCGTCATGTCACGCATCGCCAACATGCACATGCTTTGTTCAGGGAGCTGGTTAACCGCTGTCGTAGTGTTGTCGCTCGTCACTTCCACCTTGGGCTGCATCTATCTTGATGGGAAGATGCACTACCTATTGCTATCATTGTCCTTAGCCCCTGCACCGCCAACGACTACGCTCTCATCTCCGCTTTGCTGATGTTGCTGGGCGTAGTCAGCGTTGTTGCTGCCGTGCACCATCCAGCGTGATACGGTGCGCGTCGCCCACCCGCCTGCATAGCTCTGGTTTCTCACCATCGCGATGCAGACCCCACACGCGGCCGCCATCACCGTGGGCATGCTCCTCTGCTGAATTGCCTTCACTCAGCTATAAAGACACACGGGCATGTACGGACACACACTTTTGCATCCACAAGCCTTGATCAACCGCCTCAGAACCTATCTTCTTTCCTATCCAGGAGGAGACGATGTCCTGCCGCTTATTCCTCTAGCCATGGTGAGACCCAAATCTCAAAATTCCCTGTGACCGTTTCATTGAAGCATTCCTTTGCACTTCACTGCCATCATGAAATCACCATGCTACTCCAAGCCTGAGCTCACACCATCCAGCATGTCGCCACGCTTGCACACACCGTCCAATGAGGGCGCCCGGTAAGACGGTGCCCTCTAGGACGTTGCAGGATCTCACCAACGAGGAGGCTACAGACGAGGCGAATGTGGTGTGGGTTCACATCAGTGACGATAGCAAATGTGGCGAGGGTGCAGATGGGGAAGGCGTCATGTAGGCTACTAGGCCATCGACTAAGCACCTCGTGCATGGTGCGGTCTGCACGACTAGTACTCTGACGTGGCAGAGAGCCAAGGCGGGCACGTTCAGATTGAAACCCGAAAATTGAACCTAAACCAAATTTATTTGACCGAATTATCGGGTAATTCAGTTTGCGGGTTTTAGGTTCTGACGGGGGGAACTCCTCCGGGTAGGCCCAGCACAGGGAGTCGGCCCAACAGGCCCAGGGAGTCCCACGGAGGCCCACTCGGATGAAGGCCCAAGTGAAGCCCACACGGAAGCAACGTCCGGGTGTCATCAAGACTGGCATTACAACCTCATCAAGGCAAGCGTTTCGCTGGCGTGAAGGCTGGTGTTACTCGGGGAGTTAAAAAGAGTAAAGACGCAAATTAAAGTACGCAGTTACTGTAGCTCGGCCGACTGGCCGAGTCGGCATATGTAAAGCCTAGTCTTGCCGACCCTATATAGGGCAAGGCTAGGGCACCCACGCAAGGGGCTAGATTTATATCCAACATGACGAGCCTCACGGTTCACGCCGACGTTCGAACCGACGTGCTTCCTCAACCCCCCGGAGGAGCCGAGACATCCGTGCCCTTCTCTTTGGGCGAGAGCAAGACGGTGTCCCTGTTTACCAAACACCGGCTCAGAACCTCATCGCGGCTGCCGCATTGGCCGACTCGCTCCCGCCCCCGGTGGACGGCCCTGCGGCAGAGACTTACCGTCGAGTCGTCACTCTGATGAGTCGCCCTGTTACCATAGGCTCGTCGCAACTGAGCCATTCCACCAATCGGTGTCCCGATGCCCGCGAGGAAATCAACCGGATCCATGCGGAGCGGCGCCGAGCCGGCTCCCTCCGTGGCCGGGCTGACAGCGCCCGAGACGCGCGGGACGACCTTGAGGGAATTCGCGCGGCTCGGGCGTGAGCTGAACGCCGTGGCGCGGAGGTTAATCAGCCGAGAGGCTCAACTTCCACTGGTCCGCTGTGCTTCAGCCGGCGGATCTGATCTGAGCCGTTTCTGGATCGGTTCCGGATCGCCAGCGGCGTCGACAAGTACGATGGCACTGCCAAGCCGGAAACTTGGCTTGCCGACTACTTAGTCGCATGCAGCATTGGAGGGGGCAACGAGCGTGTCGCTCTCTGAAGCCTTCCCCTGAGGCTTGAAGGGTCGGCTCGGGCATGGCTTAACAGCCTGCCCGAAGATAGCATCTACGACTGGCGGGATCTTCAGGAGGCCTTCGTCAAAAACTTTGAAGGCACCTACAAGCGACCAGGGAATGTGCAGGACCTGTGGCTCTGTGTCCAGGAAAAAAGAGTCGATCTGCGACTATATCCAGCGTTGGACTCGGCTGTGAAACTCCATTGAGGACGTATCCGAGACACATGCCATCCAGGCCTTCTCCCAAGGAGTCAAGTATGAACTCCTAAAGCACAAGTTGGCTAGGTCTAATATACAGACCATGGGCCGGCTAATGGAAGTCGCCAGCAAATACGCGACTGGCGAGGAAGCCATGCGGTACGAGGACAAGGGCAAGTCAAAAGCCGAGTTCTCAAGCCATAAAGTCCCCACCGACTCAGGTCGGAAGCGCGTTGACAATCGCCCTCAGAAGTGAAAAGCTGGTGGCGGAGATGGGGTCAGCGGAGCCAACCTAGTCGCGGCCGCTGAGCGCAGTGCCCAGCGCGACGAGGGCGGCCGGAAGAAGGAGCGCCTGTGGCAACAACGCAAGGCACCGAGGCTCACCTTCGAGGAGATTCTCGATAAGCCTTGCTCCTTCCACAGCACTGCCGACTACCAAGCGGGCCACTCAACCCGGGAATGCAGCTTCCTGAAGCGCCTTCGGGAAGAAAAGCAACCCGAGGCCGACGCCGGCGGAGAAGGAGGCTCTGCTGCGGGTGGCGGCTCCACGCAGTAACCCCCACAAAGGGGCGTACTTATGATCTTCCAGGGATCCGACTCCAAAAGGGGTCGGAAGCTGCGGTGCCGCGAGGTGAACGCGACGGTACCGGCAGTTCCCCAGTGGGTAGACTGGTCCGAGGTGCCAGTCGAATTCAGCCGACTCGACCACCCGGATCGTGTCCCACACCCGGGCAAACACCCTCTGGTGGTAGATCCGCAAGTCGGCGGATTTAAACTTCGCAAGGTCCTTATGGATGGTGGCTCCAGCATCAACATCATCTTCATGGACACTTTGAAGAAGATGCAAATCCCGGAGTCCCAGCTCCGTCCCAGCAGCACCACCTTCCATGGGATAGTGCCTGGGAAGTGCGCCAAGCCATTGGGCCAGGTATCCCTGGAAGTTGTGTTCGGCAAGCCGAACAACTTCTGGGTCGAGACCTTGACCTTCGAGGTAGTCAACTTCAAGAGCGCCTACCACGCGATCTTCGGCCGCCCGGCCTATGCCAAGTTCATGGCTAGGCTGTGCTATACATACCTCAAGCTGAAGATGTCGGGTCCGAAGGGGGTCATCACCATCACTGGCGACTTCGAGGGATCCAATGAGTGCGACATCGCCAGTGCAGATATAGCCAAATCCATGATTGCGGCTCAGGAGCTGGAAGGCATCCAAAGGACTATTGACCCTGATCAAGCTCCACCCAGCAAGAAGGCGGCGACCGAGTCCACCTTCCAATCGGCCAAGGACACTAAACGTGTCCAGGTCCACCTTGAGGATCCATCCAAAACGGTCCAGATCGGGACTGACCTTGAGGCTAAATAGGAAGGCACGCTCGTCGACTTCCTTCGTGAGAATTGGAGCATCTTCGCATGGAGGCCAGCTGACATGCCAGGTGTTCCAAGGAAGTTCGCCGAGCACTCCCTCAACGTCGCCAAAGACGCGAAGCTGGTCAAGCAATCTCGTCGCCGCTTTGCTGAAGACCGGCGTAAAGCTATTGGAGAAGAGATCACCCGACTCCTCGTAGCCGGGTTCATCAAGGAAGTTCTTCACCCGGACTGGTTGGCAAACCCAGTCCTAGTTCTTAAGAAGAACAAAACTTGGCGCATGTGCGTGGACTACACGTCCCTGAACAAGGCATGCCTCAAGGACCCGTTCGTGTTGCCTCGCGTCGATCAAGTCGTCGACTCCACGGCCGATTGCAAACGTTTATGTTTTCTGGATGCCTATTCAGGCTATCACCAGATTAAGATGAAAGAATCAGATCAAATAAAGACTTCTTTCATTACCCTGTTTGGGCCTTTTTGTTATATCACCATGCCTTTTGGTTTAAAAAATGCTGGCGCAACATATCAGCGTTGTATGCAGAAGTGTTTGCATGACCAGATAGGCAGGAATGTTCAAGCTTACGTTGATGGCATTGTGGTGAAGACAAAAAAGAGTGTGGATCTCTTGACTGACTTGGCCGAAACCTTCGCCAATCTCAGGAGATTCGACATGAAGCTCAATCCGAAGAAGTGCATCTTCGGAGTTCCTTCCGGCAAGCTGCTCGGCTTCATCGTTTCCGAATGAGGAATCGAGGCGAACCCGGACAAGCTTGATGCCATCATCAAGATGGGCAAACCGAAGGATCTGAAAGCTGTCCAGCGCCTAACCGGGTGCGTAGCCGCACTAAGTCGGTTCATTGCCCGACTCGGTGAGAAGGCTTTGCCTTCTTACCGACTCCTCAAGAAATCCGACTCCTTCGAGTGGACCAGTGAAGCTCAGAAAGCCTTCGACGACCTCAAGCGCCTTCTGTCAACGCCTCCAATTCTCGCTGCACCAATGGAAGGAGAGCCCATGCTGCTCTACATCGCGGCCACGAACCACGTGGTCAGCATTGTCCTAGTGGTGAAACGTGCAGAAGAAGGCCGAGTACAGAAGGTGCAGCGACCTGTCTATTATGTCAGCGAGGTCCTCTCCGAATCGAAGCAGCGCTATCCGCACTACCAGAAACTCGTCTATGGCGTGTTCTTGGCAACACGGAAGCTGGTTCACTACTTCCAAGCCCACTCGGTTACCGTGGTCAGCCATGCCCCTTTGTCTGACATCATCAACAACAGGGACACCACGGGCCGAGTTGCTAAGTGGGCAATTGAGCTCATGCCTCACGACATCAGTTACGAGCCCCGCAAGGCTATCAAGTCTCAGGCTCTCGCGGACTTCATCGTCGAGTGGATTGAAAGTCAGTCCCTTCCGAATCAATTGCACTCGGAGCACTGGGTCATGTACTTCGACGGCTCGAAGATGCTCGCGGGCACGGGGGCTGGAGTCGTCCTCATCTCCCCCAAAGGCGACAAGCTAAATTAAGCGCTGCAGATCCACTTCGCTGCCTCCAACAATGTAGCGGAATACGAGGCATTGCTGCATGGCTTGCGCATCGCAGTCTCACTCGGCATTCGCCGACTCCTTTGCTGCGGCGACTCAGATCTGGTGGTGCAGCAAGTGATGAAGACGTGGGACACCAAGAACCCCACCATGGCGGCATACTGTGTTACCGTGCGTCAGTTAGAAGGTCATTTCGAAGGCCTCGAACTTCATCATGTTCGCCGAGCTGACAACGAGGCTGCCGACTCCCTCGCCAGGATTGGCTCCGCTCGTGAAAAGGTGCCACCTGGAGTGTTTCTTCAGCAACTTTTCCAACCGTTTGTTAAACTGAAGTCAGCAACCTAGTCATCTGAAGTTGGGTTGCAAGACCCTGGACTGACCCACCAAGCCCAGGAAGGCGTCCTGGCGGTTATACCACTCTGGACTCAGCCGTTCCTTGCTTACCTTGTGCGTAAGGAGCTTCCCGCGGATCTGATTGAAGCGCGCCGCATTGTGTGCCGCGCTCGAGCTTACAGCATCATTAACGGTGAGCTCTACAAGTGCAGCACCACGGGAATCTTCCAGCGTTGCATCTCGCCGGAGGAAGGCCGAACGATGCTCGTGGAAATCTACTCGGGACTTTGTGGCCACCACGCTTCGTCACGGGCATTGGTCGCCAAAGCTTTCCACCATGGTTTCTTCTGGCTCACTGCCCGTGCTGATGCAGAAGAACTCGTTCGAACCTGCGAAGGATGTCAGAGGTACGCCCGCCAATCACACATGCCGGCTACCGCGCTCAAGACCATCCCCATCACGTGGCCCTTTGCCGTGTGGGGGCTCGACATGGTGGGTCCGCTCAAGACAGCACGAGGGGGTTTCACTCATCTCCTTGTGGCGGTAGACAAATTCACTAAGTGGATTGAGGCCAAGCCTATCATGAAGCTTCATGGTCCGACTGCCGTCAACTTCATGAAGGGAGTCATCTTCCGATTCGGTATCCCTCACAACATCATCACCGATAATGGCAAGAACTTCACTGCTGAAAGTCTTCCGCCAGTTTTTCCGGGATCATGGAATCGAATTGATTTTGTCTCCGTGGCCCATCCGCAGTCCAACGGCCAAGTCGAGCGCTCCAATGCACTCATTCTTCAAGGCATCAAGCCCCGGCTGTTAGTCCCGTTACAACGGGCCGCCGGCTGCTGGATCGACGAGCTTCCGTCTGTCCTCTGGAGTTTAAGGACTACTCCAAACCGGTCGACTGGCTACACGCCTTTCTTCATGGTTTACAGAGCCGAAGCCGTCCTGCCGAGTGACATCCTCCACGACTCCCCGCGAGTCACAGCATACGTGGAAGAGGATGCCGAGTCAGCAAGACAGGATGATCTTGATCTCCTGGAGGAAGCGCGGGAACTTGCTCTTTCACGCTCGGCCATCTATCAACAGAACTTGCGCCGCTATCACAGTCGCCAAGTTCGGGGCCGAGTCTTTAACAAAGGAGATTTGGTCCTCCGACTCATCCAAGATAAGGCGGGCATGCACAAGCTATCTCCGCCTTGGGAGGGTCCGTTCATCATCAACAAGGTGCTACACAACGGCGCCTACCGACTGGAGGACCCGGCAACCGGCGCAGTCACTGAAAGGAACTTGCAGCTGCGTCCCTTTTTCACTTAAACTTTGTACTTCCAGCAGTTCATTGTTTAATCATAAATAAACATTTGTTTCCCTCGAGCGGCACTCGGGAAGCACTTTATTTATACACTTTATGTTGGACTCTTTTTGTCTCTTTCATGTTCAACTATGTTCCCTTGGGCACTCCCCGGGGGCTACGTTTAAAAACCGAGTGGCTTGACTCCCGGGCAACCCCCGGGGGCTACCTCAACCCACTGGGTGATTTATCACTCGGTACAAGTTATTTCGGATCTCCTAACTTTATTTCTACACGAGCGTCTAAGTAAACGTGTACGGTACCTAAGGCCCACTCTTCGTCCCCAACTACAGTTGCAACCCAGCTGTCCGGTTGGCAAGAGCAAAAGCTAAAGGTCGACCTGCACGCGAAAAGAATCGACTCGGTGCAAAAACAAATTCGAACGAACCAAATAACTTGTGCAAAATAAATTGACAGCATTTCAGTTCAAAATAAAACATAGTTTTTACAGCTTTCTTACTCGGCATACCGAGAGATGTTACATAATAGTTCTATTCTTCTGGAGTTGGCTCCACGCGCTCCTCCAGGTCAGTGAACTCGACGATCCGACTGGCGGCGCGGCGGACTCGGGGAAGCAGCTCGAGGGGGTTGACCAGATTGCCCTTCGCGTCGAGTGGAGCTCCAGCAGAAATATTGTCGATGTCAGCATCGGGATGGTGTGCCAACATCATCGCCAGCGCCATGCCGGCTCCCGAACGTGCCGTCGACTCCTTCCACTTCTCCACCTTCGCCGAGCCTTGCGAGAGCTTGTCGGCGAGGGCGAAGATGTTGGAGCTCGCCTCTTCATCAGGCCAAAGCGTGGAGCAGAGGGCTTGCAAGGCCTACTTCATGCTCTGCACCAAGCTCTTTACCTGAAGGAGTCGGTCCTCCACAGTGACGATGCAACTGGAATCATTCAGGTGTCAGAGGCGTCAAGAGCTTCACGTGCTGGGCCTGATAGCGCTTGGAGTTGGAGCACCGCCTTCCTCGCCTACTCCTCTAGCTCTGGGCAAGCATCTGGGTGCGGGTTATGGCAAGGAAGCTGGAAAATACATAAAATTGATAAAGGACGCGGAGACTTACCGAGTAGAGTCTCATTGGCCTTTTTAAGATGCCCCATGAGCTCTCCCTCGCGCTTCTCTCACTCGACGACGGCAGCCGAATGCCGGTTCCGCAAGTCGGTCAAATTCGTGAGGAGCCCGTCAACCTGCCCCTGGAGCTCGTGGTTCGCGGCCTTCATCCCGTCATATTGCGCCACCAATTGCTGATGCTCCGTCTGCAGCAGGGCGGTGGTCTTCATGTTTTCGCGAGCTTCTCTCAGCTCGTTGTCAAACTCGGCCACTTTGGCATCGAGCATCTCTCTTACTCTAACCATCGGGATCACGCCCTTCAGATCCTCCCGAAGTCGGGTGTTTTCGGCTTCGACGTCTGCCGACTCAAGAAGGTCAAAACCAACAAAACCTTAAGGCAAAATAGCTAATGACTCGGATATTTACTCTCGACGGCGACGAGCTTCTCCTCGAGCTGCCGACTCTTGGCCCTTTCTTCAGCCAACGCCTTCTCAAGGAAGGCATTCCTCTCCGCGAGGGTTTGGCTGCTTCCGCCGAGTCGGACCGCAGCCTGGACAAGGAGAAATTTTGAGTCAGCATGACCCGAGTTAATAAGTCTCCAACCGACTCAACCAGTCGGCTCGAGACTCGGGGGCTACACCCACTAGGGTGCACTGATCGTGCTCCCAGTGTTAAAAATCAAACAAAGTTCAGATGTGATAACTTACCCCGACGGAAGATTCCAAAACCTCGGCTGAGTCCGCCAAGGTTTTGGCTGTGTCAGCAAACTCCCTAAGCTTGGAGCTGAGGGCCGTGACGCGGTCGGTGGCCCTTTGCGCCGCCGCCAGGTCCTCCGTGCTGCAGTGCGGTAGCAGCAGCGCGGGTACAAGGCCGCGGGAAGAACCGGGTGCCGTTTCTTCGGCCGCGGGCGAAGAAATTGGCACAAGGCTTCGCTCGGCCACCGGGAAGGACTCGGTGGTGAGCTGGCCCTCAGGCCTGCCTGTCGGCTCTGAGGAGTCGGCACCAGTCGCGGTCACCGGCTCCGTTGTCGCCGCAGCAGCGGGAATCAGCGGAGGCTGCGGGTCATCAGCTGGCACGACGACTGGCCCGGTGCCTGTCTCCGCTACAGGCACGGCAGGCAGAGGCACGTTGGGAGCAGCCGCAGTCGGGGACACGGCTGGCCCCGCTCCCTCGCCCGACTCCGGTGCCTCCATGGACACGGTGGACGTCTGCGCGCGGGGCGCGGTTGAAATTGGAGTCGGGGGAGCCGACCCCGATGGCAGTGTTGGAGTCGGGGCGCTGGGCTAGAAATCTCCTTTGTCGGAGAGCCTCCGTTGAACTCTGCAATGTAAAAAACACAAACCGACTTTAGCGTTTTCCCTACTTCAGTTGAAAAGTGAAAGAAAACAAAAGAAGCGTACCTGGTGGTCGTGGGGACCATTTTTCTCTTCGGCTTCCCCGTGGCGGACGGACCCCCGGAGGAACTGGCGGGTGCCGACTGGGGCGCAGTCGGCTTGGCGGCAGGAGCGGCGGCTTGCACCGCGGGACTGGAGGGTTCGGCCCGCGCTCGCTTAGAGGCCGACTCCGCCTGAGTCGACTCCACCTGAGCTTGCGAGGCCCCAGAGCCGGAGGCGTCGTCTGCGCCTCCGTTTGAAGGATAGGGGGGCCTCTTCCTCTGGCTCATCCCCCGAGTCGACCGGAACTCGCCCTTGTTCCGGATCCCCGCCCTCGGGGGTTTCTTCGTCGACTTCCACGTCATCCAACACCTCCGGAGCTGGACTTTGCTCGGGGAGTGGTGGCATGGAGTTCAAGTTAAGAAGAGTCTGGAGCAACAAAGACTCGGTTTTAGAAGAAATAAAGAAACGACAACACAAAGGACCTGACTTGGAAGATGAAACACTTACAGTTGGCGGGGGGTTTGCGGTAGAGTAGGGCACCACATGTGGCGCCCTGGTGAGTCCGGATCACTCCTTAGTTAAGTTCTTGAGGAACTCCATAAAATCGCGATCCGAGAGCTCTGTAGGCGACACCCTGGTCGAGTCGGACGCGCCCAAGTACTCCCACATTGGGTGCGCCCTGGCCTGCAGCGGTTGGATCCGCCGACTCAGCCAAGTCACGATGAGGTCGACTCCAGTAAGCCCCTTCTCCTGGAGTCGCTGGATCCTCCTCGTGAGCCACTCGATCTCCGGCATCTCCGCGCTGGAAGGTTTGCCGCCCCAGCGTTTTTGCCACGCCGGCGGACCCGCGATGTACTTCGGCAGTCCCTCCTGTGCAGTCGGAGTGCGCTCGTCCGGGCAGTAAAACCACCCGTCTTGCCACTTCCGCACGGTGTCAGGGAACTGTAGCTTGAAGTACTTGGCGCCGGACTTCACTTGGATGCCGGCTCTCCCGCAGTTGGAAAGGCGCCCGCCAGCCTTGACCGGTTGCGCCTTCATCACGAACGTCTTCTTCCACAGCCCCCAGTGAGGCTGGGTCCCCAATAAACACTCGCATAGCGTGATGAAACACGCGATATGCAGAATGCCGTTGGGGTTGAGGTGATGAAGCTGGAGGCCGTAGAAGTGGAGGAGTCCCCGGATGAAGTCGTGGGGCAGCAGTGATAGGCCCCGCTCAATGAACGGGAGCAGCAACACCCGTTCGTGATCATACGGGGCCGGCCCTGGCTCGTGGTAGGGCACCCTCCAGTTGCTGCTCGCTCTTGGAGGCAGCATTCCGTCGGAGGCGAGGCCGGTAAGGATGTCATCGGTTATCACCGACGGGACCCAATCCCCCTTCTTCTAGCCGTCCGGGACCGTGGCGGAGGAGGAGGAGGCTCCGGCGTCGCTCTTCTTCCCCTTAAAAACACGCGACATGGTCGAAAGACAGCGGCGGATCGAATGTTCTCTCGGGAAGAAGAGAAACAGTGCGCGGTGGCGGAGCTCTGGAGGCTAAATGTCGTGCGCGAGGAAAGCGAAGGCAGACGGGAACCGCTGTTACCCTTCGCGTCGGCTTTTATACGTGAAGGAGGCGAACCGCCGTGGGTAGTGCGCTACACGTGGCGGCGAACCACCGGGGCAACCGTCGTCCCAAGCACCCAAGGCGCGAAAATTGGAGCGGGAACAACGTGGGCCGTCACGTCAAAAATCCCGCGCAGTCGTCGCGATGGCAATTGCCGACTCACGCGCGCGCCGTATCCGGGATTCGAGGCGTCCTTTCCTCTGCAGCCTGATACCCTAAGAGCTATGGGCAGTTAATGCTGCGTCAGCAATTACCCCGCGCGCGTCATGCGCGGGACCCAAGGCGCGATCATTGCGCACTGTCATTTCAAGCAAGCTGCGCAGTCGTCGCTGTGGCAGCGGATGACTCGCGCACGCCTCACGCCAGACTCGAGGCGAAATCATCGCACTGCAACATTCGGAGCACTCTGTCCAACTACCTGCGCACAATAAACGCTGATGCGACGTCACACGCGAACACAATATTCTTGTGACGCAAGCCGGCATGAAACCAGGTCGAGCAGGGGCGAATGGCAGTGTGGAGTCGGACTTGGTCCGCCGAGTCGCGGTTGCCGAGTCATGACAATTCAATGTGCACCAACTGCGCCATAGGAAAGCATATTAACTCTGTGAACGGGTACCGATGACCGGCCCAACAGGGTTCGCAGGTCACTCGGCAACACCCATGCTAAGGAAGGACTCGGTCCCGAGGTAAAAATTCGAGTGTGTTCCCCCTGCGGGCACAAGCTGGCAACAATTAACTCGGATAAGCCCAGACACTAGTCGAAATCACCCGGAATTTATGATATGCCTCTCAGAGGGTCACAAGCCGACTCCCCCAGTCGGGAAACGCGGGTATCACCGAGATCTTACCGCAGTCAGTTCAAAGGTTAACCTTTTCAAGTATTTCGGGAGTTCATCAAGGTCTCTCCACCAGCAACTCGAGAATATGCAGCTTGCTCACCAGCCGGCATCCGTGTCGAGACCCTGAAGCACTCGGGGGCTACTGACGAGGGGAACCCCTTCGGGTAGGCCCAGCACAAGGAGTCGACCCAACAGGCTCGGCGAGTCCCACGGAGGCCCACTCGGATGAAGGCCCAAGCGAAGCCCACACGGAAGCAACGTCCGGGTGTCATCAAGATTGGCGTTACAACCTCATCAAGGCAAGCGTTTCGTTGGCGTTACTTGGGGAGTTAAAAAGAGTAAAGACGCAAATTAAAGTACGCAGTTACTGTAGCTCGGTCAACTGGCCATGTCGGCATATGTAAAGCCTAGTCTTGCCGACCCTATATAAGGCAAGGCTAGGGCACCCATGCAAGGGGCTAGATTTTTACGCATTGTCTTCTACCTCAAGACAAGAGCAACCTCCATCTTTCTGTAACCTTTCTCGCACAAGATCAGCAATACAATCAGCAGGAGTAGGGTATTACCCCTGCCATTGGAGGGCCTGAACCTGGGTAAAATCTCTTGTGTGAACCCGCTTAGATCTTCCACTTGCGTCCCCCCGATCCGTAGAAATGAGTATTGCCGCGAAATCCCCGCGACAGGTTCAGTGCCCATTCTTATGCTATTCAATCTTCGGATTTTAAATCGGATTTGACTCTCCGGAACCCGAATAGACCATATAACCCGTAACGTAGCACAACCACTTGTTCCATGGATCATATGAGGCCCAACCCAAGTAGCCATCTAGCCCATCCACACCATAAAACCCTAACTTTTTTTGCACCCGACACTCACACCCCAGGCCCAGGTCCCTAGTATCCAGTACCCCAATTCCCTCAAAATCCCCAACTCTAGCGACAGAGGTAGCGTGGGGGCTAATTGGAGATTTCTTGCTACGAATTGGGTATGTCTTGTTTCGGTTTGCAGTCAACTGAATAGATCGAACCAAATTATTTCGGTTTATACGGTTCGGGTTTGAGTTTGGCTAGCGATGATTTCATGTATTACTTTTAAAAAATAAAAATAAAAATAAAAATAAACCGAATATACCGAACCAAGAAACCCATATAGACTGAATGCCTAACTCTAGTAGAGAAGTAGATGATGTGGAGCCACTTTGATTAGCATCCATGTGAAAGTTTGAGTCATACATTACATGCACACGACATACGCCCGAGCAACTAGGACGGACAAAACCGTCCAAAAGGGGGGTAAAAGCTGAGGTAAGAAACTTAAATCGGGTAAAGTGGAATAAAAAATTAAATTGGGTATTTGACGACGCTTCGGTACAGTACTACTGTGAAAAATAGAATTACTCCCTCTGTCCAACAGTGTAAAGCATGCACACATTCTAAGATTTATAATTAGATCTATAATATATTAGTTATGTGACATAAAAGTGATATCATTAAAAAATGTTTTTAGAAATGAATATAATGATACCATATTTGTATTCCATAACCAAAATATTATAGATTTAATTGTAACTCTTGAGATGCCTGAGTGTCTTACTTTTTAGACGGAGAGAATAACTCGTAATTTTATCTAGAAAAAGGTAACTGAACAAGGCCCGAGGTGTGGAAAAAAGGATTTATTTTTATTTTTTGAATTGCCTTGATTTGGGTAAATTCACATGGTAGAGTTGGTCGGGATCCGGCCCCGTGACGAACAATAGCCCAAGAACACCCTGAACACACGGCTCAAGCCGCTTTGACTTCACCGTCTTTAGGGGGTGTTTGGTTGGGCTTCTAGGGGGCTTTCCATTGGAAAAAGCCCCAGCCCAACCAAACACCCAGCTTTTGGGGGGCTTTTCACAATAGCAGCTTTTACAAATCAGTGCAAAATGAGCCCATTGCGGGAAGCCGGTCTGGACCAGCTTCCCGCAGTTGCCACTTAACGTACCTCAAACCTGCCCTTCGAGTTGAAAACAAATTACACTGCTTTGCCATTCTTCTTCCCCGATTCTTTCTCACAGAGCTCTCCCCGATCCCCTTCCTCCCCGTCGCGCCCTCCCCATCCCCGCCACGCCGTCCCCACCGCTCCCTCCCCGTCGCGCCTTCCCCGTCGTCCCCGCCACGCCCTCCCCACCGCTCCCTCCCCGTCGTCCCCGCCGAGCCCTCCCCACCGCTCCCTCCCTGTCGTCCCCGCCGCGCCCTTCCCGTCGTCCCCGCAACACCGTCCCCGTCCAAATCTCCCCTGCCGTGGCCACACCGACGCTGCCCCATCCAAATCTCCGCCGTCCCCGTCCGGATCCTCCATCTCCACCTCCATCCCCCACTCCGACCTCTCCTCTTCCAGCGCCAAGGCCGCCATCGTCACCTCCACCAACCGCAGCTCCATGGGCTTGTCGTCGTCCACTTCCGCCCCGGATCTCCCCGCCCCCACCCTGCGCGTCCTCGCCTCCGTCGCCAAGGTAACCCTCCAACCCAACCGACCACTTGCGCGCACGCGCACCACCATCGGCATACGTCTCTCCGCGGGCGTGGCTGACCGATTGACCTTCTCCAGCTTCTTCCTCACGCTCGATCATCAGGTGGTGGCCAAGCGCCTGGCCTACGACGACGACGGCTTCACCTTCCCCTCGGTGGTTCGGTGATCCTGATTCCGATCCATTTGAGTTCGAGTTGCTTCACACTTCTCGTGTTTTTGGCGCTGGAATTTTGGATGCGATCCTTTATTTTGTGTTCATCTCACTTCGCGGTGGGAATTTTTGACTGATTCGTTGCGTTTGAGATTTCATTGAGGTGATCATATATGCATAATTGTAGTTCATTACGTCCGTGTTGATCTGCAGGCATCTTATGAGTAGTGAGATTCTTGCCTTGGCTGTGAAATGGAAGTTTGTCTATCTTTGGTGAATTAGTTATTTAGATAGAACAGAGAAAGATACTGAAGTGGTCATGTTCGCAATAGCCTGCAAAGCACTGGTGATAATTTCTTGGATATAAAGATAAGCTGATAGAGTCGTATAGGTACCAGTTTTGAGATCATGAAGTTATTATTCATGTAAGTTCAATTGTATAATCCTCGTGTAAAAAGAAAGAAAGGAAGAATTGGTATAATCGAATACAGTCAGTTCAGTTTTCAGCCACTTGTTTGTAGTGAATTGCTCCTCTGGCCTTTTTTTCTGTTGGTGTGAGATGCATGCTGTTAAATTGGAGTCATTTGGTACTTAGAATAGACATTATGTGTTCTTCAGCATGCTTAAACGGATATGTTCTTTTGAGGAACGAGACTGTAAAAGAGATCTCTTTATTTGCCATAGTATTGTGAGAACTGACAAAGTTGTGATCTCGATGCTAGTTATTTCCACAGTCTCTTAAAAGCTAAAAATCTGATGTGCTAAGATGTATGCTAGAGAAGAGAGAGAGAGAGAGAAATGAAGAGAAAATAAATAATATAATTTGAATTTTACTTATGTTAAAAATAGTCGTTTCCGTATTAATTCAGGTTGAAAACATATCGAATATGTTATGTCAGTATAATCACACTCATTTCAGGGTAATTAAGTACCAAATAGTGTAAACATACACTCAAATCAGCTCATATACATACTCTCAGTGTAAAAATACCCTCAAATCAGCTCATATACATACTCTCAGCGTAAAAATACACTCAAATCAGCTCATATACATACTCTCAGCGTAAAAATACACTCAAATCAACTCATATACATACTCTCAGCACTCTAGGGGTATTTCAGACATTTCCTCATACAACAGCCAATAGCCACAGCCCAACCAAACACGCACGACCACAGACTCATGTGCCAACAGCCACAGCCGCTATTTCAAACAGCCAGCCAATAGCTGCTTTTCCAACAGTCACAGCCCAACCAAACAGGGCCTTAGCTCCGACCCCAGTTCCGCGAGACCGCAACCCCAGTTCACCACAAAACCGTCGCAAACCTTCTCCACGCCTAGCTAGGGTTTCTTCCTCCCCCGCACACGCGACGCGAAGCAGGTTTGGTTGCGGGCCCCCGATCCCTCTCCCTCCCCACAATCCCCAGCACGCACGCACGCACGCACGAACCCATCCGGATCTCTCCGCTGATCCTCTGATCCGCCTCGGCCGCGTCGCAGGTAGATAGCAGCAGCAGCGGCGGCGGCGTCGATGGCGGCGGCGCCGGCGGACGCGAAGGTGGAGGCGGCCAAGATGGACCTCCTCGAGGACGACGACGAGTTCGAGGAGTTCGAGATCGACCAAGGTATGTCGCACGCGCACCCGCTAGCCCCCCTTCCCGTCGCCTTGCCGCTGTCCTGTAGCAATATTTAGGCGAGTGAGGCCGATTTGTGTAGCTTGTGCGCGTAGGGCTGTCGATTTGGGCCGGTAGGTTTGCTTGATTCGATGTATCAGTCATCTGAAGGCTCCCTTGAGATCGGTTACCGGAGAGATCTGCGTGAAATTAAGGGTAAAATAGTAGATACTCAATTGTTATCCGATGTAGATCAGGACGTTAGGCAGTATATCTTGTGCTCTCAAGGACATATTTAAAGGCTGTTAGTTTGCCACCTGATTTAGTTTGCATCTTCACTGCTGCTTCCTGAGCTATTCATCTTGCCTTGGGTTTGTTTTCATCTGTAGTTAGCCTGGTGGATTTTGGCCGCTTCTGGACAGCTTATGGCTTGGCTTATGGCCCAAGAAGCCATAAGCTGTCTAGAAGGGAAAGTTTAAGACACAACTTAATTTGTAAGCCACTCGTTTCTCCGTTGGTAGCCAAAAGCCTCGAAAGAGAGGCTTCCCAGTCTTATCAGACCCCTAGATACGAATTTGCCATCCAAGTTCTATACTATTTACCCGCAATTGTCACTTGTATATAAGTTCAACTCTTAGGGTATTTTTTTCTCCCATTTCCACCCAGCTGCATCCACTCCTCACCCCTACCTCCCATCGTGCACGTTTGCCCTGCATCTTCCTAATCCTGGCTGCGCACCTGGTCCAGCTCGCTGGCAAGGGCGCTGGTGTCAGCCTTCCCGCCACCCCCTCCCTCGCGCTCCCCTCTCGCCCCTCCTTCCCTTGTGCTCCCCTCCCGCCACCCCCTTGCTCTGCCCCTCCTGCCGCACCCTCTGCCGGCCCCTCCCTTGTCCCTCCCGGTGCCGACCAATTTGGATTTGCTCGCCGCCAACCTCTGCTCGTCGTCCCAACACTGACCGCATCCTGTCAGCCCCGACATGGATCTCTGCCCGCAGGCCTCGTCATCAACCTTTGCTTGCCGCCGCCTGTGCTGACCATGACGAGATCAGGTCTTGCCGCCTTTGCTGACCACGACAAGCTCGCCTACTGTCACATCTGCCTCGACCACGGCGCGTCATCAAGCAGCGCTCCACCTTCCTCGGTCAGGACGCACCCTCCCGAAGTCTCGGCTGCCCTGCACTCCTCGTTCTTGAGTCAACAAGGTGATTAGTCTGGCTAGGTGTCAATTTATCATCCAATTTCAGTGATGCATATGAGTGAATTGGAATTGGTAGAACAATTGGGTGATATGGATATGATGGTCGTGTGTAACAATGTGTATGGCTAATGTGTGTATGTACATGCAGTGAGCTATTTCATGTTAGGTTGTACAATTGTTAGAGAATGCAGTGAACAATTTATGTGTGAACTGAGCACAGAGTAATATGTTAGGTTGTAAAATTTATGTGTGAATTATGTTAGGTCGTACAATTGTTAGACAAGGCAGTGAACAATTATGTGTGAAATTGAGCATAGAGTAATGTTTAAATTTTTTCCTTGCTCAATTGTGCGAAAAACACTCTATAAGAATAATTTTATTAATTAAACAGACTAGCAACAAGTCCAGGGTAATACAGACTTTACACCATCCACCCAGAAAATAGGCTCAAATTTCATAAGCTGTTTAGAACAGGACACAAGCTTCTCAGGAGCTCCTGTGGACAGTTCAGCTTAAGTTGGCTTATGCACTAGCTGAAGCTATCTAGAAGGGGGCTTTATTCCTTTTGAGAAAACTTGTCACAATGTTCATGGTTGCTTCTTTTAGAACAAATATTAGGCATGCATACCTTTTTTAGCTGCAGTTGGGGCTTGTACTGTTTTGAAATGCTTAGTGACTACATCTAGCTTAAGAAAAAAAAACACAAAGTGATAACTACCTGAAAATTGAATTTACATGTTGCTATGCTGGGCTGATTTTTCTCCCTTAGCTCCATTGATCTTCAATACCTGTTTATTCATCTTGTTGTCATTATTGCCAAAAACTGCATAATTAAAATGACTAGCTGAATGCCCACGCGGTGCTACGAAAATAATAAAAATAAATCCAATCATGTGGCACATCAGTCTCCGTACAAAGTTATTGCCATAAAAACTGACTTTGAGTTTGAAAAATAAAGGCAATTTACAAATAGCAAAACCGTAAAAACAATCATATCACATGTTTTGCAATCTTAAAAACAAGATGGTGAAAATTGTGGGGAGATGGTCCCACCGGTTAGGAAGTCCCCTTTAATAAAGGGGAGGTGGGTTGGCAGACGGACCATCACCACCAACTCAAATGTTTGTAAGAGTAAAGATAAAGATAAAGATGAGCCCTTGAAGATTGAAAGGATATGCACAGAGTAAACCAATTGCTGTTGTCTCCTGAGGTGCGCGCACAACAAGTCACAAGTGTGAGCAATTGATCTAGGATTATTTTGCGTTCCCTTGCAATTTCATCAAATGCTATGTTGGTAGTAGTTGTAATTAGTGTTTGACGCAAAGTTTTGATCTAATCAGCTAAACCTTCCATGGCAATATCCAGCAATATCAGCGGCACACATGCTATTCACATAGATGGATAACAGGAAAAGACATGATACAATAAGATGCATAAATGGACATATTTAATGGGCCTTGATGATGTAAATATATGCTGCATCTCCACCTTTTATCCTTCTATCTTTTTCTGCCCGTGTACATACTTGTGCTGATGTGAACACTCGGTATGTGCATGCTGCTAGATTGGCTTTTGTTTTTTGGACTTTCTTAAGGTGTCTCCCTTGTTCTTAGATGAAATGAAATGATTTAAGACAGGATGGTTTGTGAAAGATGGTTCTGGCCTCCTAGGGTCTACAAATGTCTTTTGTTTTTAGAATGGGTCTGCAAATGTCTAAGGTATCCTAGCCTCCTAGGGTCCAGAAATGACTAAAACATAGTATGTATAGGTCACAAATAACTTTTAAATGGCAATGTTCCTTTTTATCTCGGAAAGAGGAGGGTTGGAGATTATGAAATAATGCTATACGATTTTTCTAGGGTTGCTTGATCGACTGAGCCAATAACTAATTGTTTAGTTAACAAATTAATGAGATGAGGACTTTTAGTTTGCGGTGGATACTATTGTGGTCAAATTACTTTACATTCATGGTTAGGCTAGCTTTGCAATTAGAGGGTAAGATACAGGGTGAAAACTGCTCGTCATTATCACTAGATTTTAGCTTTGCTTCTACCGAAACATATTTTTGTGCTTTGTGCCTATGTCAGATTCATCAACCGTTAATGAAATTCAAGGTTTCAAGTTCCACCACTGTCCTTTGATTTTAGGTGTTTTGTGTGACCTATGACTGTTACGTATACACACTTGTCTAACAGTAAGTAAAATTATCCTGTAGTGGGTCATGTCACGAGGTATTTGATTACTGTGTGTTTAGCTCACAGGATACAAAGACACTGAACTCTGAATTTTGCTAGTTCACAAGATGTTACTCTCTGTACTGCTAATTTGCTTCTCTCTGCATAGCTAGTAAGATGTTAACTTCACAGCCTGAACCATTTTATGGGTAGTAATGATAGCTGCTTTCTGGAAGCTCTGGGTCATATTTTGATTTGTTCTCTCTTGTCTTGTGGGTGTGTGATATGACTACTATCTGTATGTGCTGCTTTGTGATTGCACGTGCTCTCTGTATAACAGTTCTTTTTACCTCTACTGTGCAATTTTTTCAGAATGCTCTGAAGCAATCCAGTAATGTGCTTATATGTGTTGAATCTTGCAGTCCTAGAGTGGAAGTTGTGCATCTGGTGAACAGTATTTGCTAATTGTACATATTGTGAAAGCTTGCACCAACACTTGGCTTCCTGCTTTCTTATGTTTTGTAGAATGGGATGACAAGGAAGATGGCAATGAAGCCGTCCAACAATGGGAGGACGATTGGGATGATGACGACGTGAACGACGATTTCTCACTGCAGCTAAGGAAAGAGCTGGAGGAAGGCAATTCCCAGAAGAGCTGAACTACCTCCCTAGTAATGTCAAGCTGTATCACACCTATCTTCATTCACGCACTGCGTTACTGTTGCTCCGTGTATTTACACAGCTGTGAGCAGCCTGGTTTGTGCAATATGGCACTTCTATTGCGGTAAATTTCGGTCGCAGCAGTGCTACCTGAAAGTTTGTGGATTTGCGGTTAAGGCCCTGTTTGTTGAATTTTGGACATCGTTCTATCCAGTGTGGAGCCTGTGCTTGACCTAGATAGGATTCCGGCGTGTGTTATAGGTTGTGACATGACGACCACGAGGATTGGATATTTAGATGAGATTTTATTAGATGCTAGAGCCTTAACATTCCCCAGGAACCCCCTAAACTGTTCAACTTTATCCCAATTCCCTCCATTTACTAATGGAATGAATAATCCACCTCGATGCACACCGTCTAAGCATGTTTTTACACTCTTATCTTCCATCGAAAGAAGCTCCAATCTCTTGAGTCAGGCTCTCTGGAAGGAGATTATTCTATCCATCGATCCACGTGAGGCTCCGGAGCGCGGCTGCCTCTCCGTATGGAGGAAAAATCTTGTAGATAGAGAGCACCGTGCGAGACAGTAACAGGGGAAACACCGAAAATCTCTGACACCGATTAGTGGTATACCTGTCCGGTTTGGTGGTAATGCCTTCAGTTCCCCATTTGAAAATACTTTTTTTCTACATTTTCTATGGAATTCCTGGAAGTGTTTAGTGGCAAGGTAGGGGGCTTCTGAGTTCGCCTCAAGGTTAGAGGGTGGTTGGGGCGACCGTGGTTTGGCGACGGGTGTGTCATCGGCCATGGGCTTGGTGTGTGGTGTCGTCTGGAAATATGACTACATAGGTGGTTAGGATCAGTGCGAAACGACAGGAGGCGGTGAGACGGGTAAGAAGGGAGAACGGCAGCGAGGAGATGGCTAACGGCATAGGCACCAAGTGCGGCGCTGATAGTGGCAGAGGGAGGTAGCTACCAACAAAGAGGAGTGGGGGACGGCGGTGATGGCGGCACTAGGTTGTTCGAGTGAGGTTAGAGTTAAAAGACAGTTCATTTTTTGTTTTACGTATATATTTCAATAGTTAGTTCACAGTTTTTTTTACTTCCATAAAGATGTTAATTGGTGGTGGTGATCCTTTCATCTTTCATCCCACATAATCTGTTAGATCTGACACTAACTGTTGAGATTAGAGTGGATATAGATGGTTTAGATCTGGATAAATAGTAATATGATCTTCTTAAACATACCATGTATTTATTTAATACATAGCAATGTACGGACACTATGCTAATATGTAAAACTTTTTTTTCGGATGTCCCCGAAGGAACTTTTACACAAACTTTGAATTCTCTTTCCTGTAAACATCTATTTGAAAAAGATATTTTGGCCGGTTACCGGCCCGAGACGCCGGGGAGCCCGGTTTCTCCGAGGGAAAAGCCGAGATATTTTTAGAACTTACTTGCGATCTTTTACCGCCATCGTCGTGTTACGCTCACGCCTCGCCTCAGGCTGCGTAGCTCGCCGCCGGAGTCGCCGTCCGCCGCTTGCGCGACGCCGCCTCCGTATCCAGCGAATCCCATTCGCCGCCCCGGGCACCATGAGCTGCGCGGCTGTGTGGGCTCCCCTCTCCGGTCTCGGCCGCAACCCCGACTCCTCCTCCTCACCCGTGCCCGTAGGCAGGCGGCGAGGGAGAAGTTCCTACACCTTCCGGGCCAGCGCCAGCGCGGGGGATGCTGATGGCGCCGGCGGAGGGATCCCGCCGCGGATGGTGCTGCACGACTCCCTCGACGCCGCGGGGGTTGCCACCGAGCACGCCAGGGCGGCGAGGGAGGGGTTCGCGAGGCAGGTCGGGAGGCTCACGCGGCTCAACGCGGAGACCAGCATCGCCATCAGCCGCGGCCCCGACCTCGCGAGGGCCGCGCTCTGCGTTGCAGCCGAGGACGACTCGCTCGTCTCTCACTCCTCCGTCCCGCTCCCGGTCGACGCCTTCATCTCGCGCCTCGACAACCTCTCCACCGGGTTCCTTGCCGCGGGGTTCGTTCCGCCCTCCGGCGCGCCTCCCGAAGTCTTCCTCAACCACCTCGACCGCTACCTCTATGTCCACAAGGTAGTTGTACAGTCAAATTGATGTGATCAATTTCAATTTTTTTGATGTGGTGTTGTTACATTTTGGGACTATTAACTAAATAGGAACAATGCGATAGTCAAAATTTTCGTGTTCGTTTGATCTGAATCTGAATATGTACTTTAAAGTCCTTGATTAAACTACGGCCAAATTTCTGTTCTACCTTATAATTGTACAATCAATTGACGTGCTAGTATGTTACAATTTTCCATTCAGGGGTTTCGAAGAACAAACGAAGCGTCCGATGGGCGGGCTATGTATCTTCACTCAGTATGCTTGACTGATTGGCTCTACCTTCTCTGTGATTGCCTTGTGTGTGGTTCATCCATTCTAATGTTGTTTTTGTTGTCTACAATGGCCAGGCTTTGACATGCCGATCAGGATCAGCTCTAATGCTTTCGTTGATATACTCAGAGATGCTGAAGACCCTTAGGTTATATGGATTAGTGGACTTTGATGTAGAGATCTTCTTTCCACATGATCCCAATAGCCTCCCTAGGGGCTATGACAAACACAAAAGCAAGTTGTCTGATGAACCAAATATTATGACATCAAAGTCACTTTTGGTTGAGGTGTGTTTATTTTGATCTTCAGTCCCCATGTTTCATTTTAAAAAGTCACCATGTGCTTTTATCTGCTAAATAGCTGTGGATGCCTCAGGCAATAATAGTTTTGAATATTTGCTAAATAATGAATAGTTTTTGGGCAAATATCCTACAATAGAGAATTTCTAGCTTGCTCTGGTTTGCTGAAGGGGAATCTTTCCATCGGGCTGCTTTACTAGTGGAAAGATTGCTAGCAATTAGGTTTCAGATTTCCAAATGAGATTAGAGTTGAGTTCCTTCTTGGCAGTTTTATATGCAAATTCTATCAATGTTATCTCCTAACTTATGACCAATCATTGTCACAACATTCCTGGACTAGCCAAAACGGATTTATTTATTTTTTATAGACTTCAGAAGATAAACAGAGTTTTGTAGGGTAGGACTATTCACCGTTGACTGCTTGCTTGATTAACTTCCAACGTATTACTAGCTGAATGCCCGCCCATTGCTATGGAAAAAAAAATCCAATCTATAGCACATTAGTTTTCATACAAATCTATGGCCACAAAAACTGGTTTGAGTGAGAAAAAACAAGACAACTTACAAATAGTAAAATTGTAAACATAATCAGATGACATATTTACAAACCATAAAACAAAACGTGAAGTGATGGCTCCACGTCAGGAAGTTATATTTGGTGGAAAAAGGTGGATGGAAGACGAACCATCACTGCCAACTCAAATATTTATAGAAATAAAGATAAAGATAAAGATACAGTACAACTGCTAATAATTTATTCTCCTCAGGGTCTTTTGCTTCCCCTCTCCATGTTTGAGACCAGTTTACATTTGCTGAGTCATGAAGTATCCCAAAAGACAGGTGAACATTACATGATTTTGAAATGACGATTATGGCGTTACACCTGATCCATGGTAATCAGGACCGTAATTTTGACATGTCAAATCTTAATAGGAATTTGATCTGGAACTGTATCCGAATAACTTGGGTTTGGAATTCCATTGTGAGTGTACTGTTGAGGCCTCGAGGGTATTATGTGCACTTTAATATGTAGCAGTGGATAATTAACGTTCCTTATTTCTCTTGCTGTCTAAACAGCAGATATTCCTTTCATACAATTCCAATTCCTGAATTCCAGGTCCAATTCCAACATCAAAACGGGGTGTCAAGAACTAAAGATATTTTGTTCCTTCCCTTAATCTTAGTTATCATGCTTGGTCTTTCTTCTGTTAAAGGTCGTATTAAGAGGCCCCAACAGTCGATGATTGTTGAATACAATAACATTTGGGCTTACTTCGATTAATCCTTTTGTCAGATTTTACAAACTCTGAAGGGTACATTTTGGCCGTTCCAATCTAACCAGTCAAGTAGCTTATTTTTGAATGCCGTTGCTGCAAATCACCATGGCCCTGGTAATGTAGGTGACAGTCAAGCAAAGTCGCATGGCAATATAAGGTTTGTTCTATTACCTGGACAGCATAGAATTGCTATTGTCGTCATACATGATTTGCATCGTGTGACGCTGATGTTCGTTAAATTTGTTGACAGTGCCATAGAGATGGCTGCTGCTAAAGCTGCTCAACATAGGTTGATGCGGGGAGTATGGACTAATGTCCGCTTCGGTGATATGAGGCGTGCTTTAGCAGGTACCACATTTTTGTTCCGTTGTACTTATTTATTTGCATGGCGATGCATAGTAGTGTTAATTGAAGTTATGACTACTGCGAGCATATTTTGGGTTAGAGGCGTATACAAGGAAGACCTGATGGAACTCTTGGATTCATCCAGTAACTGATTACACTAAGTCACCTAATGATAATTCACACTGGTGGAATTTATTTTGCTGTTTATTTTCGCAATGCATGCAAACTGCCCACATTTAAAAATTCTTTTTTTTTCCAGGCAAGAATTTGGGTAAGCGATAGGTCATTGCCATGCTTTTTCACTGCATTTTACACTAATAACTACTGTGTTTCTCCTATTCCTGCAATTTTTATCAGTCACTAACCAGGTTCATTTGGATCTTGCATCTTCATGGCAGCATGCGAGAGACTCATCCTACTGAATCACGATCCCTGTGAACTTAGGGACTATGCCGCCCTTCTGTACCACTGTGGCTACTACGAAGATTGCCTGCAGTACTTGACATCGTACCAAGCTGCCACGGTAATTCATCTTCAAATGTGGCATTCAACCATTGTAAAACACCATCTCTAAACGCCACTCTGCATTGTTTCCATCCAGGTTGGGCAGCCTAGGAGCAATCCGTTGGAGATATGGAGGATGACTCGGTGAATACTCTCAGGGCACGAGTAAGCCTACTTTTAGCAGAGGGTGGCTGGAACAGCCGCAGACCTGCCGCGAGTTACTGGACCAAAAACTCCGAGCCGTGGTAGCTCAGATGCTCATTCTTGACCGTCTTCGTGAAGCAAAAGAGAGGGCAGTGTATACATTGCACTATTATACTGAAACATAGCTGTACAACTTGTACATAGAATCGTCCATTGGCCATCTCCAGTCCGTATGAGATGGAACTGAATTCGTGATACTGTCCTTTCATGGTTCAGATCGGAGATCGCATTCCATCTGTACACAGATTGGATTTCATACATCCTATTCCATACTACAGAACTACAGCCTGTATAGTCAAAACTATGACAAATGTAAACTGTAAAGCTTTTCACTTCACAAATCCGAGGAAAGATTGTAGGATGTATGAAGTCAGTAAAGTTTTACTTCATCTGTAAGTCTTAAAATTTGCAAAACTATGTTGCGAAATCAAAAAAATTATCCATGTAAATTTGATGATGTTTTCTCCATCTCTCGAACTGTATATTGTAGATGTCATTGGATCAAACCAGCATGAGAACATTGGAAATATACAGAATCCGTAATAGTAACATGCATTGATAAACACAACAGAATAATTGTCATTACATAGGATTATCATATAATTAGGATATAACACTATTTAAATGTCTGGCACAATAAAATATGACAATACAAATACTTCATGACACTAATCAATAGCGGAGGATTTAGGCATAACCTATCAACTACGGCCAGTTGGCGAGCATGCATCGAACTGGTCACTGAAGCAACAGGACGAGACCGACAAGAACGGCCATCGCCGCGGCGAGGGCGACGCCCGCACCGACCGCCGTGGCGCCGGACGACCCGGGGCGGCTGCCGGATCCCGAGCCAGAGCCGCCATCGTCATGGCCCGGCTGCATCGTCGCGGGCGCGTCGCCCGGGCCGGGCGCGGGAGCGGCCTCCGCCGGGTGCACCATGACGCGCACAATGAGCCTCTGGCCCTCCTCGCAGTGCCCCGGCTCGCCGCTGATGAAGCAGAAGAAGCCCGGCCTGTCGAGCCGCACGGTGGTGCTGCCGTCGGCGAACTTGGCCAGGGGCTCCGTCGCGTTGCAGGCGTCGAACTCCTCCCGGTCGACGAGGAGCACCGAGTCATTATGGTACTTGAAGTCTGCACAAAAAAAAACTCAGGTTGCACAACGATCATGTGATGGAATTTGACGGATCACGCACAGAAATGCAAGAAATGGTCAGGTCGCCCGGTGACTCACAGAGCGCGTCGCCGACGTGGAAGCGGTTGCACATGGCCCACCAGCCGTAGCTTGTGTTGGCGTCGGGGACGCGCCACCCGCGCGGGGCCGCCGACGTGGAACACGAGCCCCGGCGCCGGCGTCGCCACCGACGCGGCGAGCCCGGGTCTCGCAACGAAGACGAGGACGAAGGCCAGCGCGGGGAGGAGCACAAGCTTGCAGGAACGACCGACCAGCGCTGCCATCGCTCAAGCTTGGAGCTTGCCGCCCGGCCGTGCAGGAGGAAGAAGCCGACTGGTGACCAGCACGTACGCGTGACACACACGGCTGGGCGTAGGCTGCGGGCTGGCTCTGCTCGACCTTGCTCTGTCCCGCAATGGCGTGCGTGCGTGCGTCGCGATGTATGCTATGTCGAACTGCAGGCGCGCGCTCTCGGCGCATGATTTTATAGGGGAAGCCGGGCCGGGAAGGGAGTTCCAGGGGGCTCGCCGTGTAACTCCCCCCTTGATCGCGCGCTGGGTTGACCGCGCTTTGAATTCTATCTAGTCGTTCGTGGGGACGTACGTGGGGGAGGTGGGCGCGCGTGGCGGCGTGGGTGCTTGACGAGGGAGGAGGACGTGGGAAACGAGGTGGTTCTCTGCTAGCTTCGATGGAGCCGCGCGCGCGTGTTGGAATCTGGAAGAGACGGGGGAAACGACGTATGCTCCGACGAGTGTCTCTCGGTCGATCTGTCTCTCCCCCTTCGATCGGGTACATAGGCAGATTACCCGCGCAATGTCTCGTGCACTGGCCTAACCAGATTTACACATCTAGCTACATGAACGCTAGCGTGTATTGTATGTACGGATAACACAGAAGAAGAGTGCATCAAAGTCTTTGCTCGTAAAGATGAGGGAAATTCTATGAATCTGTATTCTGATCTTAAATTTCGACAGGACGAGTTTTTATTGAAAATAAATATTTCTAACATAGAAACTATATATTTGTCACACGAATTTTTTACATGAGAATATGTTAAAAGATAATATTTCTATAATATAATTTTTATGTTGTATATATAGAAAAACAATGTTATGATAATTTGATTTTCATGTATTTATGGTAGTCTGCCGATCCTTAGTCTTTCTGTAAAGATAATCCTAGAATCTCGTCTGACTTTTAGATTCGGAGGTCGCTGATGTCTAAGAACGTGAATCTTATAATTAATATGGTGGAAATTCTCCTATGTGTAATAACCATCCACTAGTATAGAAAATAACATCGCAGACGATTCAAAATCATCATCACTAATAGTTTTTTGAACCTTCTATGTCAAAAGGTCAGGATAATCTCTGACTACCATAGATGGTTTAAAAACCATATGTAATTCTAATTACAAAAGTAAGTAAATTGATGCTGACCACCGGTGCCACGATCTCCGCCGCACGTGCCTCCTCAACCACCGGATCTAGCCTTCACGAGCTCCGCCACTGTCGATGTGCTGGATCAACATTGGGAAATCGAGCGAACCTGCCCATTCCAAGTGGACCCGGACTCCTTGCATCACTTCATGCCGGCAGCCTCGTCTTGCGAGGTGATACAAAGGCAACAACACGTGAATTCTGCAATCTGCGCGAGCAAAGAGAGCAGTTAAAGAAGAAAGGGGAGGAGGAGGGTATCGCTTCAGGGGCGGATCTAGTGAAGCGGGGGGTCATGAAAGGCGGGAGAGGAGGAGAAGGTGTTGTGGGGCTCCACCACGACAGCCGCATTAGGCGCGAGGACCTCAAGTCCTCACTACTACAGATCGGCTTATCTCAGATGGATCAGAAACACCATATATGATAATTCTTGTTATAGACGGTTTTACAAAAAATTGTATCACATATGAACTTTTTTTAATACTCGGCTGTGATAACTAGGACATCACACACGGTTTTTGCGATGATATCATTATGATCACAAAAGGATTCTTAATTAAAATCCGTCTATCCATTCATGGCCCAAATCATGTGAAACTTGGCCCAACTGGCCCTTTTACCAAGCTCGATACCGTGGCGCTAACCCTAATTCCCTATCCTAATTCCTTCGCCTCTCTCCGCAGCCGCTAAGTCCTGATCGGCGCATTGGTCTCCTCCAACTCCCGATCCCCTCTCTCCAATTGCTGATTCCTTCGCCCTCCTCCTCATCCTCACCGCTGCCACCCACGTATTGCTCGCCCCTCCTCCTCCCGCAACGATGTCGATCCACCGCCCACCTGACTCCTCTCCCTGTGGCAAGATGAGTAGCAGGAGCTCGTAGCAGCGTGGGAGCTCGAGGCGGTGCGGCTTCTAGACCAGGCGCTCTAGGCCGGGTTGCGGTCCGCTGAGTTCGACTAGCCGAGGTGATGTGGGAGCTTTAGGAGGGGGCCATTGCGCCTGTCGTGTGCTACGCTACTAAGGAGGATGCGCTACGGTAGCATGCAACAGTACTGCACGAGGACCTCCTTCTCCACTCCTTGGTCACAAGACATCGAGCTAGAGCACGGGGACCGGCGGTCGACGTGCCACCGATCATTTTTTTTAATTTGGAAATCACCATCACAGAAAGGTAAAAGGTGCACCCACTATGATTCTCGCCTCATGACACAGTTTTTCACCAGTTGGTGATGAGACTTTTCATCACTGATGGTTGTGAAATCCGTCTGTGACAAGGGTTTTTACCCATCTATGATAGGTGCCTGTGTAATAGTGCCTTCTACGCCAGCGCCCCACCAACAAGCACTTCGATGATGATGACATCGCGGCCATGATCACCGCCGCTGGCGTCGACCTCGACAAGTTCGTGTACTAAGACGAGTTCGAGGGCCTCCTTGGCGCGCCGCCACAACGGGGGTTGGGCCAGGGGGCCGGTGCCACTCCGCGATGGAGGACGTGTTTCGACTGATGGATCGTGAACGGGACGGTGGGAGGAGGGGATCAGGGGCGGTGTATGAGTGGCTTGGCCGAAGACGAGATTGGATATGAGTAGCGACGTGTTGTTGAGGAGAATGATGTAGAGAGAGGTATGGGAGTTAGAAGTGGCGGCGGCTAGTGGGGTTTGTCTCATGCTAGGGTTGAGAGCAATGGTTTAATACCTTTGATAGTTGGGTCTATATGGACCGAGCGTAATTCAGACGGTTTTGTTAAAAAAATCCGTCTAAAATATATTGTTCTTCATAAAACCGTCTGAGATAACCTAATTAGTACAAACAGTTTTGTAAAACAGCTATTTGAGATGTTCATTTTAATATAGACCATCTGTGATGTGCTCTAACACAGTTCTTTTTAATGAACTGTTTGTGATGAGGGGTCTAGGATAATATTTTCTATAGTAATAATTCATGCCTTCAATGTATCTCCATATCCATAAGTTGGATATGCTGGATCTAACTATATATACCCTTGATTTCTATGGAATAAAAGATGTTAAGAAATTCATGTGCACATGCAATTCCAGATTTCATTGAAGTCAATGAATGTTTTGTTCCTACTCCCTTCGTGAAACCAAATGCCTATTTCTACTATTAATTCCTATCATACAAAAGGGTCTATGTAGATTGAGCAAAATAACAATCAAATCCGATTTGTTAACCCTATTAAAATGCTCAATTTAATCAGTTAACATACTATTATCATTATTTGTGTTGTGAATAGATGCCTGTTCTGAACCGTCGTATCTCATCGGAGAGACGCGGCGTTTGATCAATTAAGCAAACTGTCATTAGCAACTGCTAATGACGCTCTAAACAAACAACTGCTGTCTCTTAGACTTGTATATATATGTAATGGCATCAAAGAATCAATACAACAATCACAATCATTTTGCGTCCAATCTCTATCTCAATCTTCACTTCCGAAATTCTACTTACAATACGTTATCAGTCACGTTTGCTCTACCACATTGAAGAAGAACAGAGAAGAAGCAAAGAACACACCGGCCATCATCTTCAACAAGAAGTAAGAGAAGAACAAAGAAGAAGAAAGGTAAGAAAATGGCTGAGAGAATCATTCAAGTGATACTCACCATTCTTGCGACAATAGATGTCGCCATCACCGCACTTCTTCCACCATTGGCTTCACCACCACGCCGGCGCCGTCGCCGTGCTCGCCAGAGACACCATACTTGTCGCGCCCTTCAACCACCATCAATGGCGGCGCGGATTGGAGCCCCCTGCCGTCTTTTGGCCATGGCGCAAGTGATGCCCGCATCCTCCGCAACCTCCGCAACTGGCGCGGCCTCTCCACCGCGCGCCTCGTCGATGTGGCGTCCATGGCCCAGCCCTGCCGCGGCTCTCCTCCGCTGCTCCCCGCCCACCAGCGGCGCCAACGGTAGTTGGCCTTCCGACGTCGGCGTGCCACCCGCCCTTGGCGGGCTCTCCAATGGCATCTCTGACCCGGAGCTTGCCGCCCCTCCGCCACCCCTGTTCTTCCCCGACATCAACGGCGGCAGTGATTGGGCTTCCCGCGACGGTGGCTCCATCGGCAGGGCCTCCTCCTCTCGGCCGACGGCGCCATCTTCCACAGCAACTACCGCGGCACTGGCGACCACCACAAGGCGCGAACGTCGCCTTGCCCTCACGGCAGCGGCGGCCACTGGCCCGACGTCGCGTCCTCGGCCATGGACGACCTCCCCTCACCAGCCAAGCGGCGGTGGAGGTGGTCGAACTTCCTCGACCGGTGGGGCCCTCCGGCTCCCCCGCGGGCGGCAATTCAGACCAAGGCGGCGACACCACGCGGCTCTGGCGGTGGTGCCCGTCCGCATCAACTCCCCGGCGCCCTCCGACGCCTTATCCACCCGGCGGCCGTGCACCACCGGCGGCGGCTCCCTCTCCGGTGACCGATCCGGAGTTCATCGCCCCTCGCCACCCCCAGCTGGCGACCCCTTCGGCAGCTTCACCCGCAGCGGCGACGGCGGTTAGGGTTTTTGCTTGGCTGGGTCCAACAGGCCGGCCCAGTAGGCCTGTGCACCTCACAGGCCAATGGCCCATCCGGGCATATTGAAAAGAAAAAAAAACTAGGGCCGTATATTTGCTGTTTAGCCCCTGGATTTCGTTATATTTACGTAATTTTCAGCATCAGTTGAAAATAGTATTGTAATTATGCGTTTTAACCCTCATGTTTACTATCAATTGCATAATTAGCCCCTAGATCCTTGCTAAAATTGCATGTTAGCCCTCAGGCTTTATGTTGCATTTCAGACCCTTAGGTCTTAGTATATTGTATATATCAATATGTAATCATGTTAATTATGTATTACCTCCGTAATACTATAATATATTGTAGTTTTATATCTTGTATTATTTCATTAATTTGCAATTTCTTTATTTATTATTGCAAATGTTACATTTCTACTTATAATTCTTATTTAAAGCCTCATTTTGCTTTCAAATTTGTGGAAAATTATGCAAATTTGTGCATACTTCAATGATTATCTTCTAAATTTTTTGGCAAATGCATAAGGTAATGGAGTCTATATCAATGGCTGCGATTGTAGCATCGCCCGTTCTTGGCAACAGAGTCCATGATAATAGCAGCGATTTATTTCGTCCATTATTGCGAGGTCTACGCCGCGTCGCACTACCTTCATAGTACATAACCAAATTCAAAAAGTATAGAGTCTATATTTTGGCAGTGATCAAAGTATCACCTATTTCCTCAGAAATTAAGCCCAAAAATATTAGCGATGATTTTATCGCCTATACTATATAGAAGATCTACACTTTGGTCACTAAAGAATCATCTTGCCCCAATTTCGTGCAATTTTAGCATCATTAAAATTTTCTTAATTTACTCTCAAGTAAATTAATACATGCATGATCATTCATGCAGGACAATGGTAGACATATCCAAAAAGGACTTTGCCGAACTTACCCTAGATGGGAGCAACTACCCAACATGGGCCATGGACCTTAAAATAAATCTATTAGGTCGTGGTCTTAGTGCTACCATAGATCCTCCTCAAGAAGGAGAGGAAGCTCTACCAGAAAGAACAAAATATGTAGCGTTGCATTTCGTACGGCATCACCTCCATCCGATCTCAAAACTGAGTATCTCATGGAGGAAGATCCACTAGCCCTATGGACCTCCCTCAAGGAGCGTTATGACCAACAAAGAGTGATCATGCTACCCGAAACACAACGCGAATGATCCAACATTCATTTTCAAGATTTTAAATCTGTGGCGGCTTACAACTCCGCTATCCATAAGATCAACGCTAAGTTAAAATTCTGCAACAAGGCTATTTCAGACGTCGATCTAATTGAGAAGACCTTGTGTACTTTCCACCCCTCCATGTGTATACTGCAACAGCAATATCACCAACAAAAATACACCAAAAATTCTGAGTTAATTTACACGCTTCTTCAAGCTCAGAAGCATGATGAACTTCTTATGAAGAATCATCAAAGTCGCCCAACGAGCGCTATGGCAATACCAGAAGTTCATGCCAATACTCAGAACAAATTCAATGGTCGTAAGAGGGACCGCAAAGAGTTCAAAGGAAAGTGGAAACAAAGCAACAAGCAGAAATACAACAAGTTTGATAAGGGTAAAAGTCATTTTAAGAAAAATGACTTCAAAGACAACTCTCAAGTTTATCAAAGATGTGGATGTATGAATCATCATACAAAGAAATGCCAAACTCCAAAGCACCTGGTCGAGTTATATCTCCAATCCAAAGGCAAAGGCAAACAAGTCCAAGGGGCGAAATTCGAAGCTCACTTCAATGAACAACCAGAAATTACCTTGGAAGCAGGATGTTCTCAAACTCTTCCTCAGAAGGAGAACTAAGAATAAGCCAAGAAAGATGATGACCCCATGGACATTGACGACATGCTTGTAGAATTCAATTCTCAAGACATGTATGGAGATCTCAATTAGTCTCCAATTTATCCATAAATTATGTCATTTGCCTATATTGTACGTACTAAGTTGTAAAAGACGTACTATATTGTCCATTCTTATATTTGTGTTATTATGTACCTCAGACATAATAGTCAAAAATATAATGTATATGTTCTATATAAATTAAGTTCGTAATGAATTTTCTTTTACTTTATATAGAATTTCAAGACAATCCAATGGAGGAGGAAATATGTCTAGTGGATAGTTGCACCACTAACACAATTTTAAGATAAATGAAATATTTCCAAACTCTAAAAAGAGTAAAAGAAATATTATGACTATCGTTAGACGCGATGCCATAATCATAGGCTCTGGTCAAGCCATAATCATTCTCCTAATGGGTATGAAAATAACAATAGAGGATGCACTCTTGTATCCCGATTCAACTCGTACCTACTAAGTTTTAAAGATATCCGTAAGAATGGTTTCCACGTCGAAACTTATGTTGAGAGCAATAAGGAAAGTCTCCTCATCACTAAAAATGACGGATATGAAAAATAAATACTTGAGAAAATTTTCTCTTTAAAAACTGGATTGTACTACACATACATTAGACCAATTAAACATGTTGCGTATAAAATAATTTTTTAAGATCTTGACAAGTTCAAGGTTTGGCATGATCGCTTTGGTCATCCCGGCATAGAGATGATGAGAAAAATTATTAAAAATTTTGTTGGTCATGATTTAAAACTTATAAAATTTTCTAAATCCTCAGATTTTATATGCACCGCATGTGCTACGGGGAAATTAATTTTAAGACCCTCTCATCTTAAGATAAGAAATGAACCACTTAATTTCCTTGAACGCATTCAAGGAGATATATGTGGTCCAATTCAGCCATTACCTGGACCATTCAGATATTTCATGGTTCTAATCGACGCATCTACAAGATGGTCGCATGTGTGTCTATTATCCACAAGGAACCATGCATTCGTTAAAATAATCGCTCAAATTATCAAATTAAGAGCAAATTATCTTGAACACAGGATAAAAATCATTCGAATGGATAATGCCGCAGAATTCACTGCGCGAGCATTTAACGATTATTGTCTAACATTAGGAATAAATTTAGAGCACTCTGTACCTTACGTACATACTCAAAATGGTTTGGCTGAATCTCTTATAAAAAGAGTCAAATTAATCGCTCGAAAACTTATACAGAATTCAAATCTCCCAACATCTTGTTGGGCTCATGCTGTTTTACACGCCGCAGAATTAATTCAAATTCGTCCAACTGCATACCATACGGCTTCCTCGTTGCAGTTAGTACGTGGAAATCAACCAAGTATTTTCCATCTGCGTCAATTTGGCTGCGCTGTATACGTGTCAATATCACCACCGCAGCGTACACAAATAGACCCCCACAGAAAATTAGGGATCTATGTGGGGTATAATTCTCCGTCGATAATTAAATACCTCGAGCCCCTAACAGGGGACTTATTTACAGCCCGGTACGCTGATTGCATCTTCGATGAATATCATTTCCCGGTATTAGGGGGAGATAAAAACAAGTACCACAAAGAATGCCGAGAAATAGATTGGAATGTCACAGTCATTCAATCCTTAGACCCACGTACTAAAGAATCTGAATATGAAGTTCAGAGAATAATAAATTTGCAACACATTGCAAATAACCTGTCAGATGCGTAACAAAATCACATATTCCGGCGGTTAATGTGCCAGAAAGAGTGGAGGTACCTAATAAAACCACTCAACTCCCTAATGAGAGCAAAAGGGGGAGAACTTTTGTCACAAAGGATCTAGCTTCTCAAAAGCATCCGCGGAAACTGAGGACTCTAAATCCTCAAACAGTAAATGCAAATCAATCTCAAAAGGAGAAACATTTGTCGGATGCTCAACATCCACAACGCAGCAAAAATGTGCACATAAATTTAAGTGCTGGGACATCAGAACAACCTAACTCTAATGTTGAGAAAAATCACAATGAGTTAGAAGATGTGATGGTGATATGCCACCCGGGTATCACCATGGAGGACGAATCCGGCCTCCCGGCCACGGGATGGGCCGGGCCGACTACTCGGAGTCCGACTACAACACGGGGGCGACTCACCGACGTGGAGTACAAGACAAGGACTAGTACCAGTCCGGCTACCCGGAATTGGTTGTAACCGAATAGGAAACATATCTGTTAACCCGATCCGGACTCTGTAACCCTACTCCGGCCGGTTATATAAGGCTCGGTAGGGGACCTCCGATCGGCATCGCCTTTACATCCAGCATCATCTCCATTGTTTCATAGCTCAGGCCCCTTCGAGATCGATTCTCTAGGGCCTGCGGCACTCGGGATACAGCAATACCAGCCACCAAACACAGGACGTAGGGTATTACCTCTCCGAGAGGGCCCGAACCTGTCTAAATCTTGTCTCCCGTGTGCAGCCATCCTGATTTGCTGTGCTCACGCCGCCCCATAGTTAGTATTGCCGGAATAATACTCCGACAGTTGGCGCGCCAGGTAGGGGCTCGTGCGCATAGATCCATCTGCACGAGTCGGGATGGCTTTCGCCAACAACAACAACGTTTTCGTCTCGGGAAGCAGCCTGAAGTTCGCCTTCATCAGCGCTGCCCCGGACCCTGGCCAACTCTTCCGATTTGGGAGGTTGGACTTCATCGCCGACAAGATCGGCCAGCTTCACCTCTGCTACTCGGCGACGTCCCGATCGGCAGAGGCTTCACCAGCTCTTCAGCACGGGACTCCCACGAAGCCCACACGCTCGGCCCCTCTCCCCAGGGAAGAGGCTTCGCCGAAATCGGATCCGTTTATTGCACACGAGTTCGCACTCGGATCCCGACTGGTCGGCGCCATCGACTCTCTCCTCCCTGTCCTCGAGTATTACTCGGACGAGGATGAAAGCTCTGGCAGCCACCATCCGTCCCGGGAAGTCTTCATGGCCAATGCCGGCACGCTAGACGGCAATGACGGCCAAGAAGTCCCCATTGAGCAACAAACGCCGGACGAGCTCGAGGCCACCCGACTCCGACTCCTTGCTAAGGAGGAAGAGTTGATCGAGCAGCAGACTCGGCTCGCTCGCCAGCGAGACGACCAACAACGCAACGACGACATGAGGATTCGAGGACGCCAAGTCCACAACGAGCTCCGCATGCGTGAGAAGGATGGGGTTACGATTTTTCCCCTCCCGAGTCACAACATCGTTGCAGCCACCATGGCGGCACACGCCATCGAGATCCCCGAGGGCAACCCGGGATACGAAGAACTTCGACGGCTCCGCATCCTGCTAGAGCAAACCGCCCTCCAGCACGCAGAAGCCTCCGAAGATCGCCCCAGCTCCTCCGCAGGTGTCAGGAGCCGGCGCTCTACGCCTCAGAAGAGTCCATCGCGCGCGGATGGGCGACGAGCAAGTCCCGACCGGCGTCAGCCGGCAGGCAACGTCCATGGGCGACTCGGCGCCGATCGAGACGCTCGTGGCACCATAGACGCCAGGACCCGTGCTCGGCGAGATGCCGAAAAGAACGCCCGACAAGCTACACCGGTCCACAATCGGCTCGGACCTAGGAACCCCGCGGACGCAGAGAGAAGCGCTCATCACGGTTCCAGGGGAGAAAATCGTGGCAACCACCGCAATGATAGTGGCGCCACCAGCCGGGAACGTTCCCCTCCGACTTCCTCCGGCTTGGGGTACTCGGGCCCGAAAGCATTCGGCCCACGTATCCGCAGCGTCATCTTCCCGCCGCGATTCCGGGTCACCGGCATCGACAAGTACACGGGCGAGACGCGACCGGACATCTGGTTGTCCGACTACCACACAGCGTGCAGAACCAACGGTGGGAACGACTACGTCGCGATCCACTACCTGCCGCTCTTCCTGGCCGACTCAGCGCGAGCTTGGTTGACCAGCCTACCTCCGGGGTGCATCCATACGTGGAAAGACCTCGAGACCCTCTTCGTGAACAACTTCCAAGGCACCTACAATCGGCCCGGGAACGCGTGGGATCTCCACAGCTGTACACAAGGGGCGGATGAGACTCTCCGTGAGTACATCCAACGCTTCTCTAAGAAGAAGAATTCTCTGCCCGAGATCCGGGAGGGCGACGTCATTACCGCTTTCTCCAAAGGAGTTCGGAGCACCGATCTGATCCACAAGATTGCGCGGAAGAATCCACAGACTACTCGTGAGCTTTTCGACATAGCCAACAGCTTCGCTACCGGCGAAGAGGCTGTCCGCAGTGTTACTCGGGATGACAAGGGCAGAGGCAAGGGCAAGGTGCCCGAGTCCTCCAGTCGGGATGACCAGCCCGAGTCATCTAGAAAGAAGCACCGCAAGCGCAAGGGCGGTGACCTCGTCGCTGCTGCCGAGCGCGCTCCGGCGCGCCGCCCACCGCGCACCAACACAACCTTCGAAGAGATGATGAGTCAGCCGTGTCACTTCCATGGACCCAAGTCCAATCATCTGACACGCGATTGCAACCTCTTGAAGAACCTGAACAAGCCCTACGCCTCTAACAAAGGCAAGAAGGAACCCCCTCAAGACGAGGGAGACGAGTTCCCGAAAGAGACCGCTTGCTTGATGATCTTTGGCGGTCCCAACGGCTACGAGACCAAACGTCGCCAGAAGATCATTGAACGAGAGGTCAACGCAGCGGAACCGGCCGTGCCCAAGTACCTGCGATGGTCCGAGTCCGTAATCTCATTCGGACGCACGGATCACCCCGACTACATACCCCAGCCGGGACGCTTCCCCCTGGTGGTGGACCCGATTGTCTCCGGCGTCCGCCTCACCAAGGTCCTCATGGACGGCGGGAGTGGTCTCAACATCCTCTACGTCAAGACTCTCGACGACATGAAGATCCCTCGATCCGAGATCAGGCCGACTGGTGCTCCCTTCCATGGGGTAGTACCCGGCAAGATGGCGAGTCCACTCGGGCAGGTCAGCCTGCCCGTTACATTTGGCACTCCCGACAACTTCCGGACCGAGACCCTCACCTTTGAGGTCGTCGACTTCTCGGGATCATATCATGCCATCCTAGGTCGTCCCTGCTACGCCAAGTTCATGGCTGTCCCCAGCTACGTCTACCTGAAGCTCAAGATGCCGGGCCCCCATGGGGTTATCACAGTGCAGAGCAGCTTCCAGCATGCTTACACGTGTGATCTCGAGAACTGCAACCTCGCCGCGACCCAGATCTCCGAGGCCATACTCTCCAACCTCAAGTCAGCCGTGGTCGAGGAAGCACCGCCATCCAAGAAAGCTTCGACGTCGGCATCTTTTCAGTCGGCGCGGGACACCAAGTCGATCCGACTCGACCCCGAAGACTCCTCCAAGACGACGCAGATCGGGACTGCGCTCAGCGACAAATAGGAAAGCGCGCTCGTCAGCTTCCTTCAGGACAACCGGGACATCTTTGCTTGGACATCCTCCGACATGCCCGGGGTTCCAAGGGAGGCTGCCGAGCACTCTCTCAACGTTCGGCCGGACGCCAAGCCGGTCAAACAGCGCTTACGCCGATTCGCTGAAGATAGACGTCAGGCCATAGGAGAAGAAATAGCCAAGCTCTTAGCAGCTGGTTTTATTAAAGAAGTGTATCATCCCGACTGGTTAGCGAACCCAGTTCTTGTTCGCAAAAAGAATGGAAAGTGGAGGATGTGTGTTGATTATACTAGCCTTAACAAGGCGTGTCCCAAAGATCCCTTCACTCTTCCTCGCATCGACCAAGTGGTTGATTCCACGGCCGGGTGCGAAATTCTATGCTTTCTCGACGCCTACTCGGGCTATCACCAGATCAAGATGAAGGAGGACGACGAGATCAAGACATCTTTCATCACTCCATTCGGCGCTTTCTGCTACGTTTCCATGCCTTTCGGACTCAAGAATGCCGGCGCTACGTACCAACGGTGCATACAGCGCTGCCTTCAGTCCCAGATCGGCCGGAACGTGCAAGCCTATGTCGACGATGTGGTGATCAAGTCCCAAAAGAAAGAAGACCTCCTGAGTGACTTGGGAGAGACCTTCGCCAACCTTCGAAGATTCAGCATGAAGCTTAACCCCGAGAAGTGTGTTTTCGGGGTCCCTTCGGGCAAGCTACTCGGCTTCCTTGTTTCCGAGCGAGGGATCGAGGTCAACCCGGAGAAAATCGATGCCATCCTCAAGATGGCCCCACCAAAGAACCTCAAAGACGTCCAAAGGCTTACCGGGTGCATGGCAGCTCTCAGTCGATTTATCTCCCGACTCGGCGAGAAGGCCATGCCCCTCTACAAACTCATGAAGAAGTCGGATACCTTCACCTGGACTCCCGAGGCCCAGGACGCCTTGGACGGCCTGAAGAAGTTCTTGGCTACCCCCCCGGTGCTGGCGTCTCCCATGCCCAATGAACCGCTGCTTCTTTACGTCGCAGCGACTACTCAGGTAGTCAGCACGGTCTTGGTCGTGGAACGTTCCGAGCCCGGTCATATTCAGAAGGTACAGCGCCCGGTTTACTTCATCAGTGAAGTACTCTCCGAGTCCAAGGCGCGGTACCCGCAGATCCAGAAGATAGCCTATGCGGTCTTCATAACATCACGGAAGCTCGTCCACTACTTCCAGGGCCACCCCATCACGGTGGTCAGCTCCTTCCCGATCTCCGACGTCATCAACAACCGCGACGCCACAGGTCGGATCGCAAAGTGGGCCATGGAGCTTATGGCGTTCAGCATCGTCTACGCTCCCCGCACGGCTATCAAGTCCCAGGCTCTCGCCGACTTCCTGGCCGAGTGGACAGAAGTTCAGTCCCCGCCCTCTGTTGTCGACCTCGAGCACTGGGTACTCTACTTCGACGGCTCTCTGATGCTTCAGGGCGCGGGGGCTGGCGTTGTGCTCATCTCTCCTAAGGGTGAGCGCTTCAAATACGTACTGCAGATCCACTTCCCGGCATCCAACAACGTCGCCGAGTATGAGGCTCTGCTCCACGGTCTTCGTCTTGCGGTTTCACTCGGAATTCGCCGCCTCCTCGCGCGCGGCGACTCGGAATTAGTAGTCCGGCAGGTCATGAAGGACTGGTCGTGCCGAGACCCTTCCATGGAAGCCTACTGCCAAGAAGTCCGCAAGCTTGAAGCCAAGTTCGACGGTCTGGAGATTACCCATGTTCTGCGCCGAGACAACGAGGATGCCGACGCACTCGCCAAACTGGGATCCAGTCGGGACGTCGTCCCGACGGGAGTTTTCCTCCAGGAGTTGCATACTCCCTCCATCAAGGCGGAAAAAACACCCGAGACCGAAGAACAACAAGTCCCGGAGAATGACGCCACTCAGCGACCTCCTGCGGAGGTCCTTGTGGTCACCCCCGACTGGACGACACCTTTTCTCGACTACATCTTGCGGGACACCCTCCCGCCGGATAAGACCGAGGCACGCCGCATCGCGCGACGCGCCAAGTCCTTCGTCATCATAGACGACGAGCTCTACAAGAAGAGCACCTCCGGGATCCTCCAACGGTGCATACCTGAGGACCAGGGAAAACAACTGCTACGTGACATCCACTCGGGAGTATGCGGACACCACGCGGCGCCCGCGTCCTTAGTCGGGAAGGCATTCCGACAGGGTTTCTACTGGCCGACTGCCGTGTCCGACGCGGAACACATCGTCCGCACTTGCGAAGGGTGCCAGTACTTCGCCCGGCAGACACACTTGCCGGCCCAGGCCCTCCAGACCATACCGCTTACCTGGCCCTTCGCCGTCTGGGGGCTGGATATGGTCGGCCCGTTCAAGAAAGCGCCCGGGGGCTACACGCACCTCTTCGTCGCAGTCGACAAGTTCACCAAGTGGATTGAAGCTAAGCCGGTCGCCACGATAACTGCTGAGAAGGCCGTCGAGTTCGTCCGGGACATCGTTTTCCGGTTCGGCGTGCCTAATAGCATCATCACCGACAACGGCACTCAGTTCACCGGTCGCGCGTTCCTCCAGTTCTGCGACGACTTCAACATCAGCCTCGATTTCGCCGCCGTGGCACACCCACGCGCCAACGGGCAAGTCGAGCGGTCCAACGGGCTAATACTTCAAGGCCTCAAGCCTCGAATTTTTCAGCGACTGAACAAATTCGCAGGCAAGTGGGCAGCCGAGCTACCATCTGTACTTTGGAGCCTCCGGACAACGCCAAACCGGTCCACCGGTTACACACCCTTCTTCATGGTCTTCGGTGCTGAGGCCGTCCTCCCGACTGACCTGGAGTACGGGTCCCCACGTGTCCGCACCTTCAACGATGCCGAGTCAGAAGAAGCTCGGCACGACGCCCTCGACCAGCTCGAAGAAGCCCGCGAAGTCGCCCTCCTTCGGTCGGCTAAGTACCAGCAGGCCCTACGGCGCTACCACAGTCGGCACGTACGCGGCCGCTCCTTCAATGTCGGCGACCTGGTTCTACGACGAGTCCAATCGAACAAGGAGCAGCATAAGCTCTCGCCGCCATGGGAAGGCCCGTACATAATCGCTGAGGTGCTACGCCCGGGGGCTTACCGACTGAAGGACAGCGACGGCAACGTCTTCACCAACGCGTGGAACATCGAACAGCTACGTCGCTTCTACGCTTAAACCCTTTTTCTCAGTGTATCAGACATAATAATAAAGAGTTCGCCTTTGTTCAAAAGTATCACTCTACCCGACTGCCTCGCTGCGCCCGTTCGTGGCAGGCACTCGGCGGATTACCATCCGGGTCACCATCAGCGCAAAATGCTTAAGTACTGTGTATACAAGTCTAACGTTCACTCCTTGACTCCGATCGCCGGTCTACGCCACACCCTTACGCTACTCGGGACACACGCCCACGGCTAATCCCTACGCAAAGGAGGCTACGACGGATCGGCAAAGAGTACAAACGCACAAACTTACATACACAGGAACACAAGTTTTTCCGATGGGGCCACAACTTTACTTGTTAAAACTTGCAAAGTTGACACAAGTCACTCGGGCATCCCGAGTGCACAACAAAGCAACTCGGCACCCCCGAGTCCTTTACAAAATCTACTCGGCTATTCCGAGCAGTTCACATCTACTCCTATTATCTACAGGCCGGAGCGACTTAGCAGCGACTCGACGGTGGGCTCGACGGACTCCACCATCCCCGGGATGTCTTCGTCGGGCAGGTCCGCCGCGTACCCCTCCCCGATGGCCTCCAGGTCCAGCGTCGGGTAGTGGGACCGCGCCACTGCCAAGACCAGGCCGCCCCCCGTCCTCGCGCTCTCCTCCTCGATGAAGGCCACTCGGGTCGGTACTTCGTTCAGCCGCTCGGCGACCACCGCGACGGAGTCCGGCGCCGCCTCGTCCGGCCAGAGGGCGCCGCACGCCGCCTGCCCGGCCTTCATCAGCGACCCGAGGATCCCACGGGACTTTTCAAGGGCCGCCTTCGACTCTGCACCACAAAAGGCAATTGAGCAAAAAGGAGACAGCCGGACGGGCCAAAGCCAAGAAACCGCACTTACTGGACTCCGCCGCCGCGAGGGCCTTCGTCGCGGCTTCGGCGGCTGCCTCCGCGTCCGCGGCTCTCTTGGCCGCCGACTCGGCGTCGCGTCCGAGTTGTTTCTCCATCCTCTCCGCCAAGTCGGCGCGAGCCTTCTCCGACGCAAGCGCCGTCTCTAAGTCCACGGCCTTCTTGGCCGCAGACTCGGCTTCGCGCCCAAGCTCCTCCGTGCGGGTTTTTTTCCGCCGCCAGCTCCTCCTCGAGCTTCCGAGCCTGCTCCCTGGCGGCGTCCAGATCGCGGGCTCGGGCCGTCATCGCCTCGAGCTCCGACCTCAGCCGAGCGACCTCCTCTTCGGCTGCTGCAGATGACACCCCTGTCAGCACAACGACAAACAGACGAGGGAAAGGCACCAAGGTCACTCGCTTGACTTACCTTGGGACTTCGCCATTTCCTGCGAAAGGCCGGCCTTCAGGCCGGTGATCTCCACCCCGCGCTTGCGGGCCACGTCCTCCGCCGACTGCCGCTCTGCGGTGATCTTGTCCCATTCGGACTTCCGCAGATCCAGACGATCAAGGACCGGCAGTCGGTCTTGGAGAAAGGCGGTCTTCTCCTCCGACCGCCGATACAGCTTCTGCGCCAAACGAAAAGTCAGAACATGAAGTCACCCGGGAAGATCAATTAAACCCTCCACTTGGTCCCAAGGACCAAGCGGAGGCTCGGGGGCTACACCCTCTGGGTGCACTGTTCGTGCACCCCGAGTCCGACTGACAAAGGACAAAAGAGGACAACTATACCCTCCGCCCGACTATTCTAGTCAACCGCAGGCTCGGGGGCTACACCCTCTGGGTGCACTGTTCGTGCACCCCGAGTGAAGACTACAAGGGAAAAGCAAAGGACCCTCCGCCCGACTAACTCAGTCGGGCAGAGGCCCGGGGGCTACTCCCCAAGGGATCTACTCAACGGGAGAAACAACTCACCTCCATCAGGGGCAGCAGCCTGCCGTTCAGAAGATTGGCGCCCTCCTTCGCCGCCTTCATCAGTGCAGGGAGGATCTCCCCGATCTCCTCAGCGGCGGCCGCCGCGTCCCGCCACTCTTTCTCCTCCTCGACGTCGTCAACCGTCGAAGCCGGATCCCCACCGTCCGCACCCCGGACTCGGAGCGGTCGGCGTACCAGCTCGGAGCATGGCTTGGGAGGCGGAGCCGCGCTGATCTCTCGCATCGGCGAGGACGCGCGGGGACTCGGACCTTCAGCCGTCGCCGCATCCTTGCCCAACGCCGCATCTTCACCGGCACCCGCGGGCGCCACCGGCGTCGAAGCTCCGGGCGAGGCCCTCCCTTGAGGAGCAACCGGCGCGGCTGGCTGCGCGCCGGGCCGCTCGGCGGAAGGCTGGGGAGCACCCGCGGGCGGAGGCGACTGCGGCCGGGGCAATGAGGAATCCGCCGCAGCCGGAGGCGAGGGCGCCCGGGCATCCGAGGTGGCAGGGCCTTCACCCTGACTGGACCCTGTGGCGTCCAGGGACCACCTTCGAGATGTCCCCCACCCTTCGCGTCCTGCGAAGGCCACACCGACCACGTCAGCGCATGAAGAAGGGGCAAGAAACTGCAAAAGTGCTCGGCAAAGGGACTTACTTTGAAGACCGAGGGGCGACGAGGCGCTTCTTGGACCCCGTGACCCGCGGCCCGGCTGTAGCGGCAGTCGGGGTCGGCGCGGTTCCCGACCCGCCGGCGGCCCCGAAGGCGGCATCGGCGTCTCTCTTCTCCCCCCGACTGGGGGGAGCGTCATCACCGGCGCGGCATCAGCGCCAGCCGGCGCCGCCGGGCTCGCGCCCCCGGCAAAGCGATCGCCCGACCTTGTCGGCGCGACCCCCGCGGCGGGCGGAGCCGCCGGGCGGGCGCGGGAGGCCGGGGCGCCCCGTCTAGCCGGAGCGGCGCCCCGCGCGGCGTCAGAGCCGCCTCGTGTCTTCGGACCGGTGCCCGCTGGCTTCCTCCTCGCCTTCACCCGGAAGGCGCTGCCATCATCCGACGACTCCTCCTCCTCGTCCTGGGCGGCCGTGCTCGGCGGAGGGGGCTTTACAATCGCCGGGCCCTTCCCCTTGGAGGGCCTGGTGCTCTTAGAAGACCCGGCCCCCGTCGAGGGGCCGGTACCAGAAGGGGGCGTCCCCGCCGGCGGGGCTCCGCCCGCCGGGACGTCTGCGTACCGTGGCTGGTTCCAGATCTCGTCCTCCGGGAGGGGAGCGCTGGAACAGAAGCCGAACAGATCCTGCGAAGAAATGAAGACAATGCCCGAGTCAGTCTCGGCCAGCGGTTTAACCAAAAAGGCACGACTTCGGATACTTACGTCGTTCGGCGCGTTCGCCCGGCAGAAAGGGGCCGGTCGGTCGGAGAAGTCCAGGCTCGCTCCCTGGGCCAGAAGCTTCTCCAGCCGGCTCTGTACTTCGCCCTCCGACAGCTCGTCGGCGGCCTCCCGAGTCGAGTCCTCCGGGCCGGTGTACTCATACATGGGGTGCACCCGGAGCTTGGCCGGCTGCACCCGCCACCGGACGAAGGTCGCGACGACGACCGTCCCGGTGAGCCCTGCGTTCATCGCCTGGCTGAGCTTCCCCATCAGCACGGCGGCGCTGCCTTCCTCTCGCTCCGGAGGCAGGTCCGACCAGCTTGGCTTGACCACTGGCGCCTGGCCTGAGAAGGCCGGCAGCGCCGGGTCGGGGTTGGCGCAGTAGAACCATTGGGCGTGCCACCTCTTGAGGGACGTCGGCATCGGCGGAGCCGGGTAACCCTTCGCCGTACTGGATCTCAGCTGGAACCCGGCGCCCCCGACTACGGCCGGGTGATCCCTGCTCGGCTGCGGCTTCACCATGAAAAGGTGCTTCCACAGCGCGAAGTGGGGACGAATGCCGAGGAAGCATTCGCAGAGCGTGATGAAGCTGGAGACGTGCAGAATGCTGTTGGGGTTGAGGTTGTGCAGCTCCAGCCCGTAGTAGTAGAGGAGCCCACGCAGGAATGGGTGGACTGGCACCGAGAGCCCCCGCTCGAAGAACAGGCTGTGGACCACCAGCTCGCCGGTGTTTGGGGTAGGAATGTCCTCTCCCAAGGCGGCGCGCCACTCGACTAGTTCTTTGGGCGGCAGGACTCCCATCCGGACGAGGGTCTCCAGCCTCGCCTCCGTCGTCGTCAATTTCTGCCAAGAGGCCATCGGTTCGCCGGATGCTCCTTCTCCTTCTTCTCCGGACAGCAGCTTCCAGACCAAGGCGTCCTCCTCGGCTTCGTTAGGATCGGCTTCCCAGTCCGGGGCTTGCATCCGACGGAGCCAGGACGGGGATTAGGGTTTTGGAGCGCGCGGAGCGATTGGGGGCGAGGGGAAGACGAAGCGGCAAGCGCAGGGTGAATGCGGAAGTGTTTGAGAGCGTGGGACCCTCCCGCAGCCGCTGCCGAATATAAAGGGGAGCGATCGGGCGGTTCGGATTCCCCACGATCGCACGTTCCGGATTCACCGCGGCCACGTCCGCGCCGTTCCGGATTCCGCCGCGCGTTTCGGGCAGGCCACGTTGCGGGTATCCCGCACCCACGACTTGATGGCGCCATGATTCGTGCGGCTTAATAAAGGAGATCCGACGGTTAGCCCTCCAGGCTATTCAACCCGTCGGAATGCGTCTCCGCTGCAGGTGGCGAAAGCGTATTTCTCCGAGAATCACTAGCTGGCTGCCGAGTAAGACTCGGCGCCGGGCGCTTTGGCTACAGAGGGTATCAGAGGCTGGCCTCCAGCGAGGAACGCAGTCGGCTGATTACACCCGAGTGAGGGACAGAAATGGCGTGCCTTCCGAGGGCCTCAAGTCGGACGCTGAGCAGCTCGGAGCTGCCGGATTCTTCACCCAGGCTCATTGGGCGCTCCGGCCTCGAAGCCTTGGTATCTGGGATCCCCAGATTCAGTGGAATGACCTGGCATAAGACTTCGAAACTCAGGAACCTATGCGCCGTGACTGTTTTCTCTGGTTCGGACTTGGAGTTTCAGAGGCATTCCTTCAGGGGACACAAGCCGGCTTTGACCCACTCGGGAAGGCCGGGTGCTACTCGGGAACTCAGTCGGGATTGATGGCAAGCCCCACGCTGGGTTATCAGCCGGTCCCTGTCCCCAGGGATGGACCGGATGCCACCAGAGATTACCCGTTAATAGCTCACCTGCCTTTAACGTTCCTGCCTTACGGGTGAATGTTACTTGGCTTTAATTGTCTTTTCCACAGGAGTCCAGTCAGCCCTTCGCGATCTCCCAGCAAGCCAAGGCCAGTCGGAAAACCTAATCGGGGGAAGAGGCAGGCAGCGGCAAGATCGCGGAGGACTCGGGGGCTACTGATGGTGATATGCCACCCGGGTATCACCATGGAGGACGAATCCGGCCTCCCGGCCACGGGATGGGCCGGGCCGACTACTCGGAGTCCGACTACAACACGGGGGCGACTCACCGACGTGGAGTACAAGACAAGGACTAGTACCAGTCCGGCTACCCGGAATTGGTTGTAACCGAATAGGAAACATATCTGTTAACCCGATCCGGACTCTGTAACCCTACTCCGGCCGGTTATATAAGGCTCGGTAGGGGACCTCCGATCGGCATCGCCTTTACATCCAGCATCATCTCCATTGTTTCATAGCTCAGGCCCCTTCGAGATCGATTCTCTAGGGCCTGCGGCACTCGGGATACAGCAATACCAGCCACCAAACACAGGACGTAGGGTATTACCTCTCCGAGAGGGCCCGAACCTGTCTAAATCTTGTCTCCCGTGTGCAGCCATCCTGATTTGCTGTGCTCACGCCGCCCCATAGTTAGTATTGCCGGAATAATACTCCGACAAGATGATAATGAAATTTCTATAAACTATATTGATTCAGGAGGATCTTTTAACAGAAAGACTATAGTTGTCGATATTTACTTCTAAAAAATTGCTAAGAACCTTCAATTGGATCCAGAACCTAAGTCCATGGCAGAGTGCCACAGGCGCTCAGACTGGTCCAAATGGAAGGAGGCAATCGAGGCAGAATTACGCTCGCTCAAGAAAAGAGAGGTATTTACTTCAGTAATACCGACTCCTCAAAATGTCTTCCCTGTGGGAGCAAAATGGGTTTCGTTCGGAAAAGAAATGAAAACAATGAGGTGATGAGATACAAAGCGAGACTTGTAGCACAAGGGTTCACGTAGAGACCCGGCATTGATTATGATGAAACTTACTCTCCTGTTATGAGTGGAATAACGTTCCGATATTTAATATTTTTGGCAGTACAAATAAAATTATCCATGCAGTTGATGGACGTAGTGACCGCATACTTATATGGGTCACTCGATTCAGACATTTACATGAAAGTCCCTGATGGACTTAAAATCCCGAATCCAAATGCAAATCGGAACATGTATTGTGTAAAATTACAAAAGTCACTCTATGGCTTAAAACAACCGGGAAGAATGTGGTACAAACCGATTAAGTGAATTCTTTCTTCAGAAGGGTTACTCAAACAATGATGATGCCCTTGTGTATTCATAAAGAAATCCTCAAAGAGATTTTGCATCATCTCAGTATACGTCGATGATCTCAATATTATCGGAACTACATAAGACATACAAGAGCCAAGTAATCATCTAAAGACAGAATTGAGATGAAAGATTTGGATAAAATTAAATTTTGCTTAGGTTTACAACTTGAGCATTTTCCCTCAGGAATCCTTGTACATCAGTCTGCTTATATCCAGAAAATCTTAGAAAAATTGAATATGGATAAATCATATCCATCCAAGACTCCATGGTCGTTCGATCTCTTGATAGAGATAAATATCCATTTAGACCTAGGGCCGATGATGAAGAAATATTGAGACCTGAAACTCCTTATCTCAGTGTCATCGGAGCACTAATGTATCTAGCAAACTGCACCAGGTCTGATATTTCATTTGCAGTTAACCTATTAGCTAGACATAGTGCATCCCCTACTAAAAGGCATATGGTAGGTGTCAGGAATATTCTCAGATATCTCCAAGGCACAAAAGATCTTGGTTTATTCTATCAGAAAAATCAAGATATGACTATAGTAGGATATGCTGATGCTGGCTATCTATTTGATCCCCAAAATGCCAGATCACAAACTGGATTCGTATTTCTACATGGTGGAACAGTCATCTCTTGGAAGTCATCAAAACAGACTTTAGTGGCTATTTCCACTAATCATTCTAAAATAATACATTATATGAAGCATCACGTGAATGTGTTTTGGCTTCGAAGAATGATTAACCACATACAACAGTCATGTGGAATTGGTTATTTGGAATCACCAACTATTATCTACAAAGATAATTCTGTTTGTATTATACAAATGCAATCAGGTTATAAAAGAGCAATATTACAAATCACATTGCTCCTAAATTATTTTATCCCCATGAATTACAGAAAAGCGGGGAAATAGAACTCTTGCAAACGAAGTCTTTTGAAAATCTCGCAGATTTATTCACAAAGTTCCTACCAACATCTCTATTCCAGAAATATGTTTATGGGATTGGTATGAGACGAATACGAGACTTGCAAGGTTCAGGGGGAGTAAACTCCTAAAATATAACCTGATAATGATCATCAGATCATATATATTGTACTCTTTTCCTTTATGAGTTTTTTCTAAATGGTTTCTCATAAAAAAAGTTTTTAATGAGGCAATATTGATACAAGCACTATATGTCATATCATTTTCTCCTAATTTTTCCCATTGGGTTTTAAAGGAGTTTTTATGACATATTCTTTAATATATATTTCTCCTCATATTTTTCCATAGGGTTTTAGAGGAGTTTTTCCAGATGCTTTTTATATACGATAATTGATCAAGGGGAGTGTTGTGAACAGATGCCTGTTCTAAACCGTCGTATCTCATCGGAGAGACGCGACGTTTGATCAATTAAGCAAACTGTCATTAGCAACTGTTAATGACGCTCCAAAAAAACAACTGTTGTCTCTTAGACTTGTATATATATGTAATGGCATCAAAGAATCAATACAACAATCACAATCATTTTGCGTCCAATCTCTGTCTCAATCTTCACTTCCTAAATTCTACTTACAATAATTTTAATTTGGACTGTTAATGCTCTCAGGGGGTGAAGATATGGAAACTCGATTAAACTCGCATTTAGCTTTCATATTGGCCATTTTCTGAGGGAGAGATGTGGTAGTAGCTAGCATTATATTTTCAAAGCAAAGCTGCTAGGCAGCGCTATACCGTCGGGTGCGCTCACAACGGTATAGCTTACTGCCTCTCTAGTGTCGCCGCTTCCACCTCCTGCACCCATCGCACACCTCCTTACTTCTGCCGTTTTGATGCTCCACAGCTCTCCCTCCCACAATCAGCGATGAGCTCGCCACCCTGACGGTTGCCCCGCACCGATCAAACCTAACATTATGTCGGCCATCACCTCGTAGTCCCGCCGCCTAGGCCTCCCGAGGGAGAGGAAGGAGAACACTAGAGAATGGTATAAGCGGTGTAAGCAAGCGATCAGGAAGATCAGCTATACAGGAAACAATTTCACATGAATCGGTTCACTTGCAATAGGGAGAAAATTACATACGATATTTCGTATTGAAGTCAGTATTATACAAATGGTATTCGCAGATATTGTTCATAATCTTATGAGAACTGTTACATAAGTACATACGGCCCCTTCGTTTTCTAGGACCACTATTTGCAAAAGAGAAGAAGATATTTCTCCACTGCCGAATACAGAACTTCACAACTTCCAATGAGATGGAACTACCCGAATTATTGAATTTGAACAAACAAATGGAGAACCAAACTGCATATACTCTGTAGCATTGCCAAAGAGGCGCAAGCACAACTGCACTCGCATAAAAACTATATTTCAATATGTCTACCAGTCAGTGAAAATACAAGATACCTTTAAATGGAAAACTTTGAGCTGCTATCTTCTTTCATTCTGTAAGGCCACGTTTGGATTGCAGGAATTTCGCTGGAAACAGTTAATTCCGGCAGGAATTTGGGAGTTCCTACATTCCAAGTGGGGCCTAAGTATGAAGTTAAAATTATCTACCTTTGTCGTTTATGATGTATTACCCCATATGGGGTACTATCAGAATGGGAAAACTAATCAATATTTGGCCTCATCTATATTCCATCATCCCACCTAGAAAGGTTTGCGCTAGCTTCATTGACCATTTTTACCAGTGTAGCCTGCATTAAGAATAGATTAGGAAGTTTGAACCTTGAAATTGTTCGAAGGTTATACAGCCTTTATACACAGAAGGATAATGGTCAAATTTCATAACAAAATAGTAATCTATATTAATTCATCATAATGCCAGTTCTTGGGAATCAGCATTCTAAATCAAAGAAGCATGATCATGTCAGGAAGGAAGGGATAACACTCAGAGGCTTCGATATGAGGATACAGAGTTTATTAGTCCATAGATGCTGTAAGAAACTTCATTATGGATTCAAAGTGTTAGGGACATCAATGGAGTCGAATAATAGGGTTCTTGTTCTATAAAGAGGTACTTAAATAGAAAATATGGCAAAGCATTCCAACTTATGAGCCCAAGGATAGCTGATGTATGCCAAGTCCACCATGTTAGCAATCATATTCATCCCAAATCAATCAAATTTATGCCAAGTTCAGTGGTGGCTTAAAAGTTCCAAATTCCAGTATCTGACAAAACAACTACTGTTTGGTATAGAAACAAAATTATAATAGCTTTCACAGGTTACCAACTAGTACTAAGCTGATTATCATAACATATAGTAAATGACTGCAGAAGCGTTAACCTATCTGAATGAATTCAAGTAAAATGAAATATGAATGCGATACTACGAAATTGTACTGAAAAAAAAATGTAATTGTTGAACACCTAAACAACACCTCAGTATCCTAAATATCATAACAAATTTGAGGTATGATAATAACTTGTTGTGTATTTCCAATTTATTTGCTAGTAAACGTACCACACTTTCTGGCACACCTGGAGGGGGCAATGTAAGATTTCTTGGTGGTGGCCTATCTTGGTATGATCTTTTGTCAAATCGCCACTCACCAATTTTTCCATAGGTCAGAACACCCTGAAATTATTTGCCAGGATAATGTCAAATACCGCATGTGGTATGGCCGGAAGACCGAAGGTAAAAGCCTTATGTTAGTAAAATGATAGAGAAAAATAACGGCTTCATTGCTTTCTCCCCTCGAACATACTCATTTCGTATGAATATCAGATCTACAAAAAAATCACAGGTTTGGGATATCAATACCTTGAGTGTATAGTCACATCCATAAGTGAAGTGGATAATAAATGTATTCCCAAGCTTCGTATCAAATGGTGGCTGCATTTTTCCCCGGCGTGGGATCAATAGTAACTCTCATCATGTCACTCAAACAAATATAGTTTAAGTGAAGCAAGCATATTGTCGGCAAAATAGAGAAACAGGCTGAGCACCTGGATCATGAAATCTTTACGAAGGATATGTTGAACCCCATGCAATGCACTGGCAACAGCATATGCATACCTAGAAGTCAAAGAGAACAACAAAACGCTGGAATTATAGCAAAGTAACAAATGATCAAATGAATTCATCGAATTTACAGACAATAAAAGATAACTCTCACATTTCCAAAACCCATCCAAACGTTTTATCGGTTTCCTGATCCTCTTTCATTTGTAGTGATACATTCATCCATGTGGGAGCAATCTTCTCAAGCAGTGTCTAAAATTTTACTCGGATGACAAGAGATTGAGTTCGGTTCAGTAAATTCACTAATCCCAAAAGGTAAACAGTAACTGAAATACTATTCAAGTAAATTAAATGCATGGAATGGAAGTTCAGCTCACCCATGACACTGAAAAGTAAAAAGTGTCAAGTCAGCAACAAAGAATTACCTTCTTTATGATTACAGGAGAATTCCCAATAGGGTCAACATTTGTGATGGGACCTCTTTCTTCAGGATAGTATTTCCTGATAATTTTTTCATGTTCTGATGGTGTGATGTAAAAGAAGGGAAATGCTGCTGGATCATTTTCATGAGACAAATTTGGTAAAGGTTTCACAAATATATGATCTGGTTCTGCCATCAGTATGTACCTGCCAAATTCCAGCAAAACAGAGCAGTTATAAACACATAGAAAAAAAATCCCTGTTATTTACTCATGAAGGAAAGCTATCTATGCCAATGGGGCCTCTCTGAGTAAGGGAATATTGTTAGATTTCAATCCTTAGGAAATTTTCCTATAGAGGTTGTTTGATTTGTAGGATTAGAGCCTCAGTTCTGAAGGTAAATTTTCATTGAGTCTAAGCTCTTGGAAAATTCCTATGTGTCATTAGCTCCTATGTTTTTCCCTGTGGTGTAATCAAACACTTTTTGGTGCCAATTTCTATGGTTTTCAATCGTGTTCCTGCGTTTCTGGAATCCTGCAAATCAAAGAGGCCTACATTTCCCATCTCAAAATCCAACGCCGAGAAGATCATTAACCTTTTTCACTTATTATTGTTAAATCATGCTGTCTTGATGCTAAATCATGTAGTCCACGCGGAAGGTTAAAATGTAAAACTACACAGGAAGTAACGAAAAGGAAAAGGCAGATCAGCTTGAACTCACTCTTCGTCAATTTTTGCTTTCTGCAGCCACTGTACGAATGCCCATGGCCTGTTTAGGACGACATAGCCCTGCAGGCAATGTCAGAATCAGATCTTGGAAGCATTTAAAAAATGATGGTGTTTTCCTCGGTGCAGAGAGGAGTGGGTTACGACATAAATAGATTGTCGAATGCATGCTAGTACCGTACAAATTTAGCCGTGATTTTTTACTCCGCATGCAAGTTTCTTGCCAAAATTCCTAGCTTTAACAGGAGTAATTGGCCAAACCCATCAGCTTGCCAGAGACTACATAAAGAAACAACCACTTGATTTCGGCACTGCAAGTTGAACAGATAGTTCTTCTGTACACCTAGCCCCACAATGCCCACGTTGCACAAACCGAAACGAGGGAGGCAGACATAAATTGTGTTTTATCGTGGCGTACGTACGCGGTCCTTGCCGGCGGGGAGTGGGTCGACGACGAAGGTGGGGATCTCGTCCATGAGGCCGTCGGGCTTCCCCGAGTGCAGCACCCGGGTGAAGCCGCTCATTTCGGCGCCCTCCGGCTGCGCCCGCATCCGCTTGTACCAGTAGTACATCACCCGGCACTGCCACCTGCTGTACGCGGCGTCCGTCGCCGTGAGCGCCACGTGGAACGGTCACCTCCGCCCCCTCGCGCCGCCCGCCGCCCGCATCCACCCCGGCATCGCCACCACCGGGTCCCTCCCCACCCCCACCCCTTGGCCTCCTCCGACTCCGCCGCGGAGCACCGCGGCGAGCAAGCTGTACGAGATCAGGAACGCGAACGCCCCCGCCGCCAGCAGCAGCAGCGCCGCCGCCGCGGCCCTTCCGCGCCCTCCTCCGCCCGCGGCGCCCTTCCGCGCCGGCACGTTCATCCCTCTCTCTCTCTCTCTCTCTCTCTCTCTCTCTCTCTCTCTCTCTAGAATTCTCTCCCTCTTCGATGGGTTTGGAATCGGGGGGTTTTGGGATCGAGGAGAGAGAGAGAGAGGGAGATGGAAAGAAAGGAAGGTGCTTGGGAGGGAAGCGAGATAGCCAGCCTCGGAATTAACAATTAAGAAAGAACAAATGGCACCACGGTAATTAACAAGTGATTAATGCCAAGGATGCGCTCAAACAAAGAGAGAGAAGCGGGCGTTCTCGGGGAGAGCGACGGCGGCGACGGTGAGACCCACTTGCAGGTGGGTCCCACATGTCAGAGCGTACGGGGGGGCCGCGCTGTCGGTGAGAGTGGGTAAGGAGGGGTCGGGTAAAGCGCCATTTAGGCGCTGCTGTGTCAGCTGATGGTGTGGGTCCCGTCGTCTGTACCTTCTATAGCTCTGCAGGGACGTTTTTGAAACTTATGCTGCGTTTGGATGTCTGTATTGAGGCCTTAAATTGGATTTGGTATTCCTCAACTCCTAATTCGGTTGTTTGGGATGCACACCGAAACAGCAGTCTGAAATAGAACGAATACAGGCATGAAATCGGTCGCACACGCCGAGGCCTCCCAAGTTTCCGAGCTCTCCCGCTCCGATTTGGCCTAAAATCAAACATCCCGCAAAAGAAAACGATTCACTGCCTTATTCCCCCCCCCCAGCTCGATAGGGAAACAGCAGCCCCCCGTGCGACCCGACCTGGAAAAGAGGAGGCGGCGTCCAGGAAAGCCACACCGACGGCGGCGCCCAGGTACCTCCCCTCGCCGGTTCTCCTTCTCCTCCTCCCATGGCCGCCCCATCTCCTCTTCCTCCCATGGCCGCCCCATCTCATCCTCCTTCGCCCCATCTCCTCCCATGGCCGCCGGACCCCCTCCTCAGTCAGTCGCCGATCCCCCTCCTCCTCAGCTGCCGGACCTCCTCCTCCTCTACCCCTGGTCCGGCCGCCGGACCCCCTCCTCCCATGGCTGCCGGACCCCCTCCTCCCATGGCCGCCGGACCCCATCCTCCTCAGCCGCCGGACCCCCTCCTCCCATGGCCGCCAGATCCCCTCTTCTTCCCTCTCATTCTTCCCCTTCCCTGGCTCCCCTTCCTCTTCTTTCCAGCAAGCCATTGCTCCACTTCCTCCTATTTCTAGCAAGCCATTGCTCAACTTCTTCCTCTTCCCTTGGTCATTTTTTGCAGATTTTGCTAACCCTACTTGCATGTTGTTGCAGATTTTGCTGAAAATTGGATCCCCGGGAGGCCGATTTAAGCCATTGGACTTGAACCTATCTGAAATATTGTGTTGTTAAATTTGGAACTATGTCTTGTTGTTGTTGTTGACAATTTGGAACACCTCTTTAAACTATGTGTTGTACTTTGTTGGCGTAAGAGAATTATTGTTGTTGTTGCGTCAATATTATTTGCTGTTGTCGTGCATTTCTAGAATATTTGATAATTTTTATTGCTATATAATCATTCAATTATAGTCACACATTGTACAAATTTTGTTTTGATGCATATAGAACAAAGCATTATCTTTATACTCATGTTACTATGCAATTCCATAGTTTGACATCCAAACATGATTTCGTATTGAAACCTCACTGAGATTTCGTGAGCCAATTCAGTTAACACCCAAACAACCGAATTCGTATTCATGTCCATTACAGTTTCCTCGCTGAATTAGAATTGAAACCAATTCAATACGGAGGCCTCCAATACAGACATCCAAACAGAGCATTAGGGAATTTTACTCGACGTGGGCCCGTTGTTTACCTAGTTCATCAGATCAAATAATACACGCTGTTGGAATTCGACCCGTGTGTGTTGACTTACACTTATTTCAATTTATAGGAAGGGAAAGTGCAAAATGATGATTTCAGTTATTTTGTATTTGTCGTATCGCAGAGGAGAGAGAATATGACCATCTCTTTTCCTCTAAATGATTTTGCGATCGTCGCCATCTTTTCATGAAGAAATTATCTTCGGAGTGAGAGTACGTTGCTCTTGTATTATTATTATCTTTTTTAAAGTATTATAGGCCCTATAATCATTGAGTACTCTAGAAATAGCTTTAAAATGACATACTCCTTATTTCTAGAAATGTAAGGCTTGTATGCTTTTCAAAATTTGTTTAATAATATGTAGATTACATGATATAAAATTGATATTGTTGAATTCGTATTAAAACACACTTTGCAATGTAATCCACACATTATTAAATAAATTCTTGATCAAAGATAAAATTTGAGAAATATGTGCACCTTGACAGAGGGAGTATTAGATTAGCTCAGACACCTCCATCTTCGTACGTTGCCCTAAGGATCCTGTTTGGAGTAGAGAACTTGGACCTTCCAAAATTTTCCTACGCATATTTTTAGAACAAAGGAAAAGCACCATATGCTTGCTAGGGAACTCCTAGGGGATAGCTCATTTCATAGTAATTTTGGAAGGAAGCAAACATGAGGCGAACCTCGAGAAAAATTTTCTTTATCTCCTGAGTCAGGTCACTTCACCCTCCAAATTCTTGCCAAGTTCCTACGAAGCTTCTAGAAAGCCATTTGGAACAATTCCATCAGTTTTTTCTCCTACAGGAATGAATACACGATATAGAGCACATCGATTTATGTGTTTTTCTAGTTCTGCATTTTTCAGTCCAGTGTTCCAAACAGGGCCTAAGTATGCTAACACATTGAGTTTCAGTCTCACAAGTAGCATGTCAGACGACTCACATCCTATTGTCTCTAAGCAAAAAACTGCTCATTTGCTTGAAATGGCAAGCAACAAACGCATGAGGCCCGAGAGAATGTGAAGAAGCAAAAAAGCAACCATGCTGCTTTATACTGCCACAGTAATCCTATTGGTCCGCGGAAAGAACTTTGCTCTGATAACAATATATTGCAATGGGTCATTCATTAGCCACCGAAAGCTTCAGCATCCACAAAAGAGATAACACAGGACAAAACTTGGATTTCACAGAACTGGTTACACATTACACCATGATTTAGCGCTAAGTAAACACTCTTCTAACCATCAATTTGGAATTTAATTTCTTCAGGAAAACATCACGAATGCATCAGTTCATACACCCATCTTGTACTGCACATCTCGGTAAGCAGCATTAGCTTCCAGCCTACTACTTCTTTGAACTGGAAGTATTTGCGTCTGGCTTCACTATGCTGAGGTCGCCGCCTTCCTTGCTAGCAATATTCGCAGCTTTTATTTCGTTGGCGTGGTTGATGAACTTTGTGAGTTCCTGAAAATACAGAGATAGCTAGTTAAAACGAAATAAGGACAACCATATTACAAAACTACTAGCCAAATTTTATGTTCTAAGCTAGAAGTTAGTATAAGCTCGAAGGCCTGCTTTGCTTTCCGTTATTGCTAACTAGTTGGTTCACAGTTATATTGTTAAGCTCAAATGTCACAGGGTAACACTACTGAATGGGAAGCATAGTAGTGCCGCTTACAAAGAAGGAAAGAAATGGGCTAGCCATGGTGTGTACACTCTGTAATAAATATCATAGATAGATATTCTGTATAAATAAATATAGAGAAAAAGTAGCTTAAATGATATGACCACAATGAAAAATGCTATGAAAACTACACCGGAAAATGCTATAAACAGAACCAACTGTATCCTCTACTGAACAAAGAACCGCCCCGAGCCATGTTCTAAATAAGATTAATTTGTGCATGTATATGGGTATCTTCAGTAATAAATACAACAACAATGATGAACACTACAGACTGGGAAAACCTTATACATCTAATCTACAGACTGGGAAAACCTTATACATCTAATCTGTTAAATTGTCAGGTAGCTCTTTACTAGTATTACAGTAATCTACTGGAATTTAGAATACAAAAATAATGTGCACAATATAATGCTAAATAAATTTCAACCGTAACTATCACTTCCAAATATTGTCTTCATCACAGGCCAAAATACAATATTATCATTCACTTTTCATGTGTGTATATGGTTAGCAAATGTTATTTACATGTGCAAATACAAGACAGCAACATCTACAGCACTAACTGAACAGTGAAAACAAGACCTTGCGGTTTTTATATGAAGCAGTAGTGTATGACACTACAAACTCTACATGGTCATGTGCACGGAAACTGAGATTCCAATCTTGTTGTAATAAAGGGAAATTGAGAAGTACAGTGCTGTCCTTCACCATTCAGAAGACAGCTAAATATTATGAACTAGAATGGACCATCAACCTATAATACTACGTCCAAATCATGATGTATTTTACAATTGGCCATACAATATAGCAAATATATCAAACTAGAATGGACTATTAAATTAGAATGCCACTTGTGTCACTTTACACCAGGTTTCACAAGAATAAATACTTTACACCAGGTCTGAGCAAATAATATTGCACTTTGCACCAGTCTGCATGAGAAACTAACAGAACCTGCAGAGGGTCCCTCATGTCAGTGAGACAGGAAGTATACTAGTGGACCCCACGTGTAAGTTTTGTCTTCTACCTCTTACATGCCCTTCTCTCACTGGATTTGGACATTCTCCCATCACCTACTGCTTCCCCATCATGCTCAGCTCCATCGGGCTCGCCGGCGTGTTCGTTGTGCTTTCATCATCGAGTTCTTCAACGTTAGCACCACGGGCTTGCCACAGCAATCAGATTGAGGAGGAAATTTTTTTGAAGGTAGCTAGACCATGCATGGTTGAGAAAAGTATACAATTTATTAGGACGGCTAGTGTTTTGATTGTTTTTTCTCAATCTCTTGCATGTTTTCGTACCGGAGCTCCAATCTCTTGCATGTTTTGCTTTTGGAGATTCTTCGGGAAGGAAAGAATGTGCCCTACTGTAATACCCACTTTACGGTAAATAGGTATTTGCCCTGCATTCATGCATACATGGCATTATCATCAACCACACCCTATTTAAACTTAGTTGTATATCAACCATACTTTATAGAATATGTTAATATCTCATCCTCGGTGGATGATTGTTGCAAACACCAATCAATTTATTTGAAATATTCAAAATAATAATATCTTCAATAAGGGTGGTGGAAGTCATCGAACCTTCGGTGAATCCTCATCCCTAACCCCAAACCCTAACGGAGCTGGAATTAGGGTTTCGACGATAGAACAAGTGTTAGTGGATACAAAGCTCTCCAAATTTCACAAATAGTTCCTAAAGTGGCAACCCTAGCCCCTTGCCAAATTTCAGGATTTTTGAAATAATTGAAACCTAGTTCCGCTCAAAACCCTAAATCGGACCCTGATTTAAATTTGAACTGGACACCCATTCAATTCAACTCCAAATGGATTCAAATTTCTACAGTAGCTCAAAACTAATGATTAGAACCTCCTGTAAAAATTTCAGAAGTTTTGGATAAATATTTGAACATAAAATAACAGTTGGAGTGACACTGATTAAATAAATAGGAAAAGATAAAAACAAAACCTAAACTAACCGGACCCCCCCCCAGCCCATGCGAGTGGCCCAGACCGGGCCCGCTAAGCCATCGGCGCTGCAGCCCGTTCTCCTCCCCCATCCCTGTCATGCGGGGCCCGGCCGTCAGCCTCCCTCCTCTCTCCGCCCGACGCCCGGGGCCCACCCGCCAGGGCTTCTTCCCCACGTCGTCGCCGCCGGTTGGGTGAGCTGGGCGGCGCTCCACCGGCTGCCCGAAGGCCGCCGCCCTATTTAAGGGGCCTTCCGACAGCCCCCTTTCTCCCTTCAACCTCCCCATCTAACCCTAGCCCATTACTCCCTTCTCCCGAGCAACCCCGAAGCCACCGCCCGTCGTCTCCGTCCCCGGTCCGGTCTCCGACGAGGAATTCCCCTCGGCCCCAAGGTTCTCTGGTCCCCAATCCCCCTCCCCGAGCTTCAAATTCTTCTCTCTAACCTCCTCCTCCCCTACATTTCTCAGATCCGAGCCCCAGGAGCTAATCCACCGTCGTCATCCCTAACTCCGGTCACCCGCTCCGGTGAACTCGCACAGGCGCCTCGGGTTGTTTCCGGTTCCATCTTCTCCTCCCTAAGCACCTTCTTCCTCCCCCTAACCTTCCTCTCTACTCGGTTGTGCAGATCCGTGGCCGAGCGGTGCCCTCGACGTCGCTCCAGTCACTGCCGCCACAGTCCTCGTCGCCGGCGCGCTCCAGACCCCCTCCGCCTTCTCCGAGCACCGAGCCCAGCTTGGGGTGAGCCGCCGCCTCTCTCCGCTCGTTTTCCAGAGCCGCCGCCCCTCCAGAGCACCTTCGGGTTCCTCTCCGGCGAGGGAGCCACCGTCGGCCCCAACTCCGGTCGGGTCCGGTGAGAGAAGAGGGAAGAGAGAGGTGAGAGTGAGGGGGAGGCCGCGTGGCGCGTTCTGGTTGGCTCCCGAGCGCCACACCGGATGACAGATGGGCCCCGTTGCCTGCTGACGTGGATTAGTGAGTAGGGTTCTCGGGTAGCCTCTCGGGTGCACGTTAGATTAGCAGATCGGTTTGGGTACGCTTCGGGTGTACTTAGTATTTAGGGTTTCGAACTGTTAGGGTTAGATTTTGGCTTAAACTTCAAACTCTCATAACTTTTGAACCACTGATCCAAATTCAATAAAATTTATATATTTGGAAACCTCATGAAAAACTCTACAAGATGGCTGAATCAAAAGTTGATTTTGAGTACTTACACCCACTGCTACTTAGGGTAGATGTTTTAGGGTTGTCGAGGGCCTATAAACCCTAATCTCGCGACTATAACTCAGATTTCGACGATCCTTATAGTTTTTGAATCCTCGTGAGATATCCTACGAAATGGAATCACTGAAATCCCAGTAGGGTTACATGCATGGTGTGATTCTAGGGTTAGCTCCTTTATTTGTCGAACCCCGTAAACCCTAACTCGATAAACCCTAACGGGAGACTCGTAGTTCCAAAAGGAGTGATTCCAGCGGCGTTAGTTTAGTATTCCAGAGTATCTTCAAGTCAAATATGTTTGACTTAACAACCCATTCCAACTAAAACATGGCTAACCTCAAATCCCCACACACAACATGAAATGTCATGCATGCATGTTTAGTATTACCCATAATCTTTGCAAGATAAACTTAAGCCATGAAAGTAATCAAAGCTCCTCAGCATCAATTGGTCCCTGTAGGAACATGCATCTAGCCTCATCTATTCAGCATGCATACATGCTGAGTCTTATGGTTCTTTACCGTTTATTTTCCGGTGTTCGTGTTAATCGCAACAGAAGGTGAAGAGGAAGACCACTCGGCTTACGACGACACGCAAGAGCTAGATCCTAGCACTCAAGGCAAGCAGAGCTTGTTGCATTCCCTTTTTGCGTGCAGTACTTGCTTATTTCGTTCATGTGTTGATGATTGTATTATCGTTCGTAGCTTGTCATTAATTTCGATTAAACTAGCATGTTAGGATGTGTTGTATTGTGTGCCTAGTGAGGGTTGAAATTAATTGATGAGCTAAATATTTGAACCTAAGGTGAGATGTGAGAGCCGAAGGAAAAAGGGTCAGCTGGATAAAGTTGGTATCACTGGAGGAGCCTGGTGCGACTAGGTGAATGGGTGTATTGTCGCGATACCAACCTTGAGGTAACTCCAGCGTGACTACTTCCCTTGTCACCACGTGGACGTTGCCGAGATCAACGCTAGGGTATGTCGAATGGTAAAGGCCGCTTGGAGCTTTGCAACCTCCAAGGGATAATGCTCTCGAATATCGCTAGCGGTTGTATCGTCGGAACGGTCCGAGAGATTGAATGAACTAGGTGTTGATGATTGAGATTGGGATTAATCTAAGGGCTGCACCCTAAGTGATTGGAAATGATGCAAGTAAATGTGTTAGTAATGGAAGTTGATTGGTTGGTTGCCTGAGTAGTATATGGATTAGTTGACCTCCCTCCATGTTAATTATGCCTTGTTTTCATAATTAAGTATATTGTTACTCTGAGAAGCATTCGTGTTTAATTATTGTTGCACTAGTATGAGTAGGACATTTAATCAAGCACGGATAAGTCTTGCGAGTACATTCGTACTCACCCAGGTTATCCCTGGAGCTTGCAGGTGAGCCGGTGGTCGAAGAGTTTTTCGACGATGTTTGACGTGTCTGGTTTCCTAGGTTGTGTTCGATGTATGGGATAGTTAGTGTTTTGTTCAGCGATCACTATGTCGCTGTGGGACTATTATTTTGCTTCCGCTGTTGTTAATTTTCTCCGTACTCGGATATGTTTCCGGTGTTAACCGACTGATGTAATATGTAGTCCCTTCGTGGACTGTTGTTATTAATATCGTAATGTAAAGCTTTGTGATGATATCCGAGTTGTTAATCCAGGTTGCCCCTGCACAATGCGTGAATGGTATGAAGTGTATGGGTATGCCGTGAAAGATCGAGGCCGTACCATTTTCTACTAAGTCGGGCAGGAGTTGGTTGAGTGACCCGCTGGCTGAGATGCTGTGCCGGCCAGGCAGGGTGTGGGTGTTCTACCGGGCTTTCGAGCGACCCACTAGCTTCCGAGCTAGGTTAGGGTGTGGGTAGAATTGCCGGGCTCCTCCGACCTTGCTTGTCGTGGTAGGATTCGGGAACGACTCAGACTTTTCACCGGATTATGGAATCGTATGTGATTTTGGGAAGAATTGGTCGCTTCCGGCCGGCTCGCATCTGGCGGGTGTCGGATCGTTCTACCTTGGTGAGTACGGCGCAGGTACCGTGCCACCGGGTGGACGAGTCCTTCGGTCCTTGGCGACTTCGCGTTCCCCTAATCATATGCAATTCCGGGTCCGTGACAGCTTGGTATCAGAGCCGAGCTGACCGTAGGAAGCCAATTGCAGGTGGTCGTTAGATAGGAGCTCCCGCTGTGCCTCGCTGATAGGCCAGCAAAACTATTTAAAAGCATAAACCCTATGTTTAAAATTAATAAGTAGATTGCTTTTTATTTCTTCACCTCCTCACTCTTAGTTCTGAAGTTCTTCTCTATTGCATTTGTTTGCATTGTGTGGCTAACCCTGTCCTCTCTAACCCCAAAAATTTGTATAGGATGGTGTATAACGTGGTGACCGACCCGCAACAGCTTGGAGGATGGGCTGCTTTGTTGTGGAGGATGTTGGAATATCTTGGAGTGCCCCCGGAAGAACTCCCTGCCTTCCATGCCAAGACTTATAAGGTTCATGGAAAGACTCACTTTTGGATGGCATGGGTCGCAGTGAAGGTTTCGGACTTGGATCAGACCTTTACATCATCTAGACCCAGTGATGAAGATGCCCGATTGGAAGCCTCAAGAAAAGCAGTTCTCCACCTACGGCATCACTTCGACGAGATCTTTCTATTTTCTCCCTTCCGTCTCATTCCCCAGATTACTGATGGAGGTGCCAGCATTAGGGTACCAGTGCCAAGTGACGACGAAGAAGATGATGAGACTGAGTTGGAGACGATCCAGCACATTGTTGATGCGGAAGTAATGCACCACAGACTGTATCAGGATTATGGAAAGGCTACTCAAGAAGTGGAACGATTGACAAAAGTTAACCGCAAGCTTCGCATGGAGTTGCGCCGGAGATACCATGTGGCGAATGAGAATGAGTCTTGCGGCGAGAGCCCTTATGTCCCGGTGGAGGAGCCAACCCCGACTCCACCTTGTAAGACCAACCAACCTGAGAGTTCGGGAGCGAAGCCGCGCAAAAGGATGACAGCCCGACAGTACCTTCGTCTTTTCACCCCAAGATCCTCAGAAGCGAATGCCTCGACGCCAGCCACCTCAGTCCCCACTGATGAAGCTGCACTGTCCGAAGAAGAAGAAGAAGACCCGGAAGAGCGTGTGTGGTACACCACGAGCAACCCACCGTCCGATGAGAAGTGAGATGAACGTTTGGAGAATAGCAATGGAGGCTTACGAGACCTATTGGTGTAGTGAAGAATCATTAGAAAGTCCTTAGAAGTGCTGTTTGGAGTTAGCATTAGGCCAAAGGTCTCATTTTGTAATGTAAGCCGGATCAAACCCTAGGGTTAAAACATCTTTTGGAGATGTGTAATTGGGTATTAAGGGCTGCAATTTTGACGTCTTGTAATGTTTAGATTCGCCGTAAGGTGACCTAAACCGCAGCCCCCATCTATGGACTATGTTGAACGTATTATGGCAATCCAGTATCGTTCTTATCATTGTTTTGTCCTTCATTTTCTCTTAGGGAACAATGTAGCATGTTCATAAATACCCCGCTGAACCAATGTGAAACGTTTGCTTTCAGCCTCTCTAACCTTGATCCGTTCTTGCTGTTGTCCTTTGGTTGCAACAGAATGGCGTCAGGAACCCGTGGTGCTGCCCGTGGTCGCCGTGAGCGCGATGAGGAGGAAGTGCCACCTCCTCCTCAGCAGCCGAGTGTTGCGGACCTGCTCATGACCCAGAATAGGATCCTCGAGCAGCTGGCGCGTAATCAAGGCGCCGGTGGTGGACAGGCTCGAAGTGGCCTAGCTGAGTTTCAGCGAACCCAACCGCCAACCTTTGATCAAGCCGATGACCCGCTGGAGGCAGATAGCTGGATCCGACAAATTGAAAGGAAACTCGAGCTAGCAGAGTGCGTTGAAGCTAACAAGGTCAGGTTCGCTTCCCACTGCCTAGCAGGCGCTGCCGCAGAATGGTGGGAAAACTTCTTGGTCACGCAAGCTGCTGGCCATGTGGTCACATGGGACGAGTTCAAAACCGGTTTCCGCAACTTCCATATCCCCGATGGTATCATGAACTTGAAGAGGGAGGAGTTCAGAGATCTCCGCCAAGGAAAGAAACCCATCATGGAGTTCCTTCGTGAATTCAACCACTTGTCGCGATATGCCCCTCAGGAAGTTTCCACCGATAAAGAGAAGGTCCGGCACTTTATGGATAAATTGAATGATGAGATGCGGGCAAGGCTAGCCACTGTTGACGTGCGCGACTTTCAGTACTTGGTGGATAAAGTCATTAACATAGAAGCAAGAGAGTCCGTTCTCAGCCAGAACCGCAAGCGCGAGAGGGAAGCGCTAAGGTCTGCTGCAAGCAGCTCACAAAAGCCGCGGGTGTGGCAGCAGCAGCCACCCCGCCCTGCAGTTCAATATCCTCCAAGACCGCAGGGTTACGCTTCGCGCCCCCAGCCGCAGAATGCTCAGCCTCATCCACAGAGCGGACAGCCAAGGCCAGCGCTTGACATCACTAAGGTACAGTGTTATAACTGCGGAAGGATGGGGCACTTCGCTAGCGCTTGTCACCAGCCGCGCACCGGATATGCCTTTGCCCCCAAGGCACAACAGGGACAGCAAGGCAGAGGTCCTCAAGTCAGGGGTCCAGCCCCCAACAAGCCTCAAGTTCCCGGCCGCGGCAGGGTGAATCACATTACAGCCGAGGAAGCACAGGACGCGCCAGAAGTGGTGCTGGGTACGCTCTCCGTTCACTCAACTCCTGCAACTGTTCTGTTCGATTCCGGAGCATCTCATTCTTTTATCTCCAGCAAGTTTGTGCATGATAACCATATTCCATCATCAGCATTGCATCATCCCCTCATCGTTGCAACACCCGGTTCGGAAATCAGAACCGAACGGGTTTGCGAAGGTATTAAAGTAGAGATTGGTGGGGAAACCTTTCTGGGCAATATGGTAGTTTTGGGATCAGCTGGATTGGACGTCATATTGGGCATGAATTGGTTGATCCAACACAAAGCTAAGATAGACTGTGCAGGAAGATCGGTATCTCTTACCTCCGAGTCCGGTAAAGAAGTGGTGTTTGTCTCCTCGTCCCCAACAGGATGTCTCTTTGCCCTCAGCGATACCCAGGATCAAGGAATTGAGCTAGTTCCTGTAGTATGTGAGTATCCGGACGTTTTCCCTGAAGAGTTGCCCGGTATGCCCCCGGATCGCGCAGTGGAGTTCGTCATCGACCTTCCTCCTGGAACCGCCCCTGTCTCAAGACGACCCTACCGGATATCCCCGAAGGAGTTACTAGAAATGAAGAAGCAGCTCCAGGAGATTGAGGAAAAAGGTTTCATCCGACCTAGCTCCTCGCCGTGGGGTTGCCCCGCCATGTTCGTAAAGAAGAAGGACTCAAGTCTAAGGATGGTGGTTGACTACCGCCCTTTGAACGAACTTACCGTGAAGAACAAATGCCCTCTACCCAGGATTGATGACCTCTTTGACCAGTTAACCGGGGCAGGTGTCTTCTCCAAAATTGACCTCAGGCTGGGCTACCATCAGATAAAGATTAGATCTGAAGACATTCCAAAAACAGCCTTCACCACTCGTTACGGGTCGTACGAGTACACAGTTATGTCCTTCGGGTTGACCAATGCCCCTTCCACTTTTACCCAACTCATGAACTCAGTATTCATGGAGTATCTGGATCAATTTGTGGTCATCTTCATCGATGACATCCTCATCTATTCCAAGTCCGACGCAGAACATGAAGATCACTTGAGAAGGGTGCTTGACAAGCTCCGTGAGCATCGTCTGTATGCCAAGTTCTCGAAATGCGAGTTTTGGAAACGCCAAGTGGAATTCTTGGGCCATATACTCTCAGCTCAAGGTATCGCGGTAGACCCGAGCAAGGTGCAAGCGGTACAAGAGTGGAAGCAACCCAAATCGGTTACCCAGATCCGGAGTTTCCTGGGATTGGCAGGATACTACCGTCGATTCATCGAAGGTTTCTCCTCCATAGCGAAGCCCATGACCGAACTGTTGAAGAAAGACACCAAGTTTGTATGGTCTGACAAGTGTGAAGCCAGTTTTCAAGAACTCAAGAAGAGACTGACATCAGCCCCAGTGCTTGTTCTCCCAGACGTCAATAAGGACTTCGAGGTTTACTGCGATGCTTCCCACAATGGATTAGGCTGTGTCCTCATGCAAGAAGGTCGCGTGGTAGCTTACGCCTCGCGACAGTTGAGACCTCATGAAGCCAACTATCCCACGCACGACCTAGAGCTAGCAGCTGTGGTTCACGCCCTCAAGATTTGGCGCCATTACCTCATCGGTAACCGCTGTGAAATCTATTCGGACCATAAGAGCCTAAAGTATCTGTTCACCCAGCCGGACCTGAACCTTCGTCAGAGGAGATGGCTTGAGTTAATCAAGGATTACGACTTGGGCTTAAATTATACCCCCGGCAAAGCCAATGTCGTTGCTGATGCCCTTAGTCGGAAGGCTTACTGCAACAACGCTGTGATCAAGGAGCAGCAACCACCTCTTCACGAAGAGTTTCAACGACTGAACTTGGAGATGGTTGAACAGGGTACCCTCGCCACTTTGGAGGTGAGGCCATCATTAGAAGTTCAAATCAAGGCTGCTCAAGCTCAGAATGTTGGAATGAAGAAAATCAAGGAGAAGATGAAGACTGGTACCGCAACTTGTTTCACAGAAGATAAGGATGGAGTATTATGGTTTGGGAGACGACTTGTGGTGCCCAAGGACAAGCAACTAAAGGACTTAATCCTCCATGAAGCCCACAACTCCCCATTGACCATCCATCCAGGCAGTACCAAGATGTACCAAGATCTCCGTCGTCAGTTCTGGTGGACCCGGATGAAGCGGGAGATTGCCCAATATGTTGCTGAGTGTGATGTCTGTCGCCGTGTGAAGGCCGAGCATCAGAGACCCGCAGGCTTACTGCAACCACTCCCTATTCCCGAGTGGAAATGGGAAGAGATTGGTATGGATTTTGTTGTAGGCTTGCCCAGATCTCCAAAGGGCAACGATGCAATATGGGTGATTGTAGACCGTCTATCCAAAGTCGCCCACTTCATCCCTGTGAAAACAACGCACAAAGTGAGCCAGCTAGCAAGGTTGTATATCTCTCGGATTGTTTGTCTCCATGGTGTTCCCAAGAGAATCATCTCAGATCGAGGCACTCAATTCACCAGCAGGTTTTGGAAATGCTTGCATGAATCTATGGGCACTTCTTTATCCTTCAGCACTGCTTTTCATCCGCAAACCAGCGGTCAGGTTGAGCGAACAAACCAAGTCCTTGAAGACATGTTAAGGTCCTGTGCCCTCACAGCTGGTTCCAATTGGGAAGAATACTTGCCGTATGCAGAGTTCGCCTACAATAACAGTTACCAAACCAGCCTCGGAATGGCCCCCTTTGAAGTACTTTATGGAAGAAAGTGCAGAACACCATTGAACTGGTCAGAGACAGGCGAGAGACAATTCTTTGGACCCAACCCAATCGAAGAAGCTGAAGAGCTAGTTCACCATGTCCGTCAACGTCTTCGCGAAGCTCAATCCAGGCAAAAGAGCTACGCCGATCCACGCCGTCGAGAGGTTACCTTCCAGGTTGGAGATAGCGTATATCTTAAGGTCACTCCATTCAAAGGAGTTCAGCGTTTTGGAATGAAAGGAAAGCTGACCCCTCGTTATATCGGGCCATATCAAGTCTTAGCCAAACGAGGAACCGTTGCATATCAGTTGGAGTTGCCTCCCGAGCTGTCCCAAGTGCACGATGTCTTCCATGTGTCCCAGTTAAAGGCTTGCCATCGAGTTCCAGAGACGAAGATCAACCCCGAGATAGAAGTGCTACATGAAGACCTGTCGTATCGGGAACATCCGGTATGCATCCTCGACGAAGCTGAACGCAAGACTCGGCGTCGTACCATCAAGTTCCTCAAGGTTCAGTGGAGCAACCACACCAAAGACGAAGCCACCTGGGAACGTGAAGAATGGCTCAAGACCGAGTTTCCAGCCTTGTTTGTCGACCGTTAGCGATCTCGGGTCGAGATCTTTTTAAGGGGGGTAGGTTTTGTAATACCCACTTTACGGTAAATAGGTATTTGCCCTGCATTCATGCATACATGGCATTATCATCAACCACACCCTATTTAAACTTAGTTGTATATCAACCATACTTTATAGAATATGTTAATATCTCATCCTCGGTGGATGATTGTTGCAAACACCAATCAATTTATTTGAAATATTCAAAATAATAATATCTTCAATAAGGGTGGTGGAAGTCATCGAACCTTCGGTGAATCCTCATCCCTAACCCCAAACCCTAACGGAGCTGGAATTAGGGTTTCGACGATAGAACAAGTGTTAGTGGATACAAAGCTCTCCAAATTTCACAAATAGTTCCTAAAGTGGCAACCCTAGCCCCTTGCCAAATTTCAGGATTTTTGAAATAATTGAAACCTAGTTCCGCTCAAAACCCTAAATCGGACCCTGATTTAAATTTGAACTGGACACCCATTCAATTCAACTCCAAATGGATTCAAATTTCTACAGTAGCTCAAAACTAATGATTAGAACCTCCTGTAAAAATTTCAGAAGTTTTGGATAAATATTTGAACATAAAATAACAGTTGGAGTGACACTGATTAAATAAATAGGAAAAGATAAAAACAAAACCTAAACTAACCGGACCCCCCCCCCAGCCCATGCGAGCGGCCCAGACCGGGCCCGCTAAGCCATCGGCGCTGCAGCCCGTTCTCCTCCCCCATCCCTGTCATGCGGGGCCCGGCCGTCAGCCTCCCTCCTCTCTCCGCCCGACGCCCGGGGCCCACCCGCCAGGGCTTCTTCCCCACGTCGTCGCCGCCGGTTGGGTGAGCTGGGCGGCGCTCCACCGGCTGCCCGAAGGCCGCCGCCCTATTTAAGGGGCCTTCCGACAGCCCCCTTTCTCCCTTCAACCTCCCCATCTAACCCTAGCCCATTACTCCCTTCTCCCGAGCAACCCCGAAGCCACCGCCCGTCGTCTCCGTCCCCGGTCCGGTCTCCGACGAGGAATTCCCCTCGGCCCCAAGGTTCTCTGGTCCCCAATCCCCCTCCCCGAGCTTCAAATTCTTCTCTCTAACCTCCTCCTCCCCTACATTTCTCAGATCCGAGCCCCAGGAGCTAATCCACCGTCGTCATCCCTAACTCCGGTCACCCGCTCCGGTGAACTCGCACAGGCGCCTCGGGTTGTTTCCGGTTCCATCTTCTCCTCCCTAAGCACCTTCTTCCTCCCCCTAACCTTCCTCTCTACTCGGTTGTGCAGATCCGTGGCCGAGCGGTGCCCTCGACGTCGCTCCAGTCACTGCCGCCACAGTCCTCGTCGCCGGCGCGCTCCAGACCCCCTCCGCCTTCTCCGAGCACCGAGCCCAGCTTGGGGTGAGCCGCCGCCTCTCTCCGCTCGTTTTCCAGAGCCGCCGCCCCTCCAGAGCACCTTCGGGTTCCTCTCCGGCGAGGGAGCCACCGTCGGCCCCAACTCCGGTCGGGTCCGGTGAGAGAAGAGAGAAGAGAGAGGTGAGAGTGAGGGGGAGGCCGCGTGGCGCGTTCTGGTTGGCTCCCGAGCGCCACACCGGATGACAGATGGGCCCCGTTGCCTGCTGACGTGGATTAGTGAGTAGGGTTCTCGGGTAGCCTCTCGGGTGCACGTTAGATTAGCAGATCGGTTTGGGTACGCTTCGGGTGTACTTAGTATTTAGGGTTTCGAACTGTTAGGGTTAGATTTTGGCTTAAACTTCAAACTCTCATAACTTTTGAACCACTGATCCAAATTCAATAAAATTTATATATTTGGAAACCTCATGAAAAACTCTACAAGATGGCTGAATCAAAAGTTGATTTGAGTACTTACACCCACTGCTACTTAGGGTAGATGTTTTAGGGTTGTCGAGGGCCTATAAACCCTAATCTCGCGACTATAACTCAGATTTCGACGATCCTTATAGTTTTTGAATCCTCGTGAGATATCCTACGAAATGGAATCACTGAAATCCCAGTAGGGTTACATGCATGGTGTAATTCTAGGGTTAGCTCCTTTATTTGTCGAACCCCGTAAACCCTAACTCGATAAACCCTAACGGGAGACTCGTAGTTCCAAAAGGAGTGATTCCAGCGGCGTTAGTTTAGTATTCCAGAGTATCTTCAAGTCAAATATGTTTGACTTAACAACCCATTCCAACTAAAACATGGCTAACCTCAAATCCCCACACACAACATGAAATGTCATGCATGCATGTTTAGTATTACCCATAATCTTTGCAAGATAAACTTAAGCCATGAAAGTAATCAAAGCTCCTCAGCATCAATTGGTCCCTGTAGGAACATGCATCTAGCCTCATCTATTCAGCATGCATACATGCTGAGTCTTATGGTTCTTTACCGTTTATTTTCCGGTGTTCGTGTTAATCGCAACAGAAGGTGAAGAGGAAGACCACTCGGCTTACGACGACACGCAAGAGCTAGATCCTAGCACTCAAGGCAAGCAGAGCTTGTTGCATTCCCTTTTTGCGTGCAGTACTTGCTTATTTCGTTCATGTGTTGATGATTGTATTATCGTTCGTAGCTTGTCATTAATTTCGATTAAACTAGCATGTTAGGATGTGTTGTATTGTGTGCCTAGTGAGGGTTGAAATTAATTGATGAGCTAAATATTTGAACCTAAGGTGAGATGTGAGAGCCGAAGGAAAAAGGGTCAGCTGGATAAAGTTGGTATCACTGGAGGAGCCTGGTGCGACTAGGTGAATGGGTGTATTGTCGCGATACCAACCTTGAGGTAACTCCAGCGTGACTACTTCCCTTGTCACCACGTGGACGTTGCCGAGATCAACGCTAGGGTATGTCGAATGGTAAAGGCCGCTTGGAGCTTTGCAACCTCCAAGGGATAATGCTCTCGAATATCGCTAGCGGTTGTATCGTCGGAACGGTCCGAGAGATTGAATGAACTAGGTGTTGATGATTGAGATTGGGATTAATCTAAGGGCTGCACCCTAAGTGATTGGAAATGATGCAAGTAAATGTGTTAGTAATGGAAGTTGATTGGTTGGTTGCCTGAGTAGTATATGGATTAGTTGACCTCCCTCCATGTTAATTATGCCTTGTTTTCATAATTAAGTATATTGTTACTCTGAGAAGCATTCGTGTTTAATTATTGTTGCACTAGTATGAGTAGGACATTTAATCAAGCACGGATAAGTCTTGCGAGTACATTCGTACTCACCCAGGTTATCCCTGGAGCTTGCAGGTGAGCCGATGGTCGAAGAGTTTTTCGACGATGTTTGACGTGTCTGGTTTCCTAGGTTGTGTTCGATGTATGGGATAGTTAGTGTTTTGTTCAGCGATCACTATGTCGCTGTGGGACTATTATTTTGCTTCCGCTGTTGTTAATTTTCTCCGTACTCGGATATGTTTCCGGTGTTAACCGACTGATGTAATATGTAGTCCCTTCGTGGACTGTTGTTATTAATATCGTAATGTAGAGCTTTGTGATGATATCCGAGTTGTTAATCCAGGCTGCCCCTGCACAATGCGTGAATGGTATGAAGTGTATGGGTATGCCGTGAAAGATCGAGGCCGTACCATTTTCTACTAAGTCGGGCAGGAGTTGGTTGAGTGACCCGCTGGCTGAGATGCTGTGCCGGCCAGGCAGGGTGTGGGTGTTCTACCGGGCTTTCGAGCGACCCACTAGCTTCCGAGCTAGGTTAGGGTGTGGGTAGAATTGCCGGGCTCCTCCGACCTTGCTTGTCGTGGTAGGATTCGGGAACGACTCAGACTTTTCACCGGATTATGGAATCGTATGTGATTTTGGGAAGAATTGGTCGCTTCCGGCCGGCTCGCATCTGGCGGGTGTCGGATCGTTCTACCTTGGTGAGTACGGCGCAGGTACCGTGCCACCGGGTGGACGAGTCCTTCGGTCCTTGGCGACTTCGCGTTCCCCTAATCATATGCAATTCCGGGTCCGTGACACCTACGTCTCAGGAAAATCTTCTCGACGTGCTCCTCCTGCAATGCCTTCAATGGTGGAGGAACTTGGGGAAGAGGAGAAGGGTTAAGGTGAAGGTATTTGGGGGGAGAGAGAGGAGAGGGGATGAGAGGCGGTAGATGAGACATATGCCATGTGGGGTCTACACCATTCATTACACTGACTGGTGGGGCCCACATGCAATGCAACCGAGGTGGGAACGGTGTAACGGATATTTGTCTCAACCTGATGTGAAGTGTTTATTCTTGTGAAACCCGGTGTCACTGACACACGTGGCAATCTACCTTTATGTGCAATTTACTCATGAAATTATAATAGTACATTCCAATCATGATGTATTTTACCAAGGGCTATACGATTTTAGCTACAAACATGCCACTTAACTGAACATTATTACCAAACCAGGATATTATCATAGTCAATGAGCCTATCATGGCAAGTGGTACAAAATCATGGAGTAAACCAGAACTAGGCAGATGTGTAGAATAATGTCAACCAGGAACCAGCAACCCAGTTCTCAAATTCCACATTAGGTGCTACGTAAGTAGAGAAGACAACAATTCTCAAGGATCCTGAACCATCAATAAGAACACAACAACACAACAACTGCTAGTAAGGTGTAAGATATATACAGGTGTTAGCAAACAAATACAGAGACAAACAGTTCAAATTGGCAACTGTCGCAGCATGTCTAGACAGACAATCGCCTCCAGGCTAGAAAAGGAACCAGCGCATTTTACATCGATGGTACCAGTTAGTACTGCCAGCCCCAAGCAACCGATTATAACTGCCTCAGCACCCAATTACACTTTAAGAAACCCAAAACTAGAGAGGGAATACAATCAAAATTGTTTCCTAACAGGAGAAGGCGCATCCTGAAACCTGATTGATAGAGCGAAAATTTTACTAGCTATACCATACCTTGTCGGCGTCCATGTCCTTGGTGCACTTGGTCGGCTTCACGGCCCTCTTCCCTGCAAGAAATCCAACAACCAAAAAATCAAACAACAATCACCACGACACCATCAACGAAACCAATCAAACAAACAAGCAATCATAGGATGCGTGGATCGACCGGTCGATCTGGTTGGCACGCACGGACCTTTGCGGATGTGGGGCGCCTTGCCGTGGCGGCTGGGAGGGATGGATTTCTTCTTGGTCTGCCCCTTGAACATGGTCTGCTTCTGCGTCATCTTCTCCCCCTTCTTCGATCGAGCAGTCGCTGCCGCGGGTTGTTCTGTGAAGTTTATCGAGATTTTGGCTGAAACGTAACAACACGGCGCCTCTTGTGGAGGTGCTCCCTATGACGATCGGGGATACGCCGTACGCGGCTGCTGGCTGCCTAGGGTTTTGGTTTGCGGGGCACGAGGGCGCGCCGCCTGTGGAAGCCCAACTCCCGATTGTTACAGGGCCTCGAAGGCTTGAACCGCCGAGCGCAGGGGTTTTAAAGTAATTTCAGTGGTTAACTATAAATGGTTAAGGGACTAACAACTTTTATAAAGTGAACGAATAGGTTTAGTCTTAAGAAATGGACAAATTTAATTATCGATGACCTCTCAAGAGAAAAAAGAGAAAAGAAGACGGCAAGATCTTAAGAAGTATAGATTTCCTAGGTTTTAGTTACGCAAGTCACTTTAAGTATAGAATCGCCATACTATTAAGAGGGATTAGGTGAATACGTCAAGAAATGGCTCAATGCAAAAGTCACAAGAAAAAAAACCCAACCCAAAAGCTCTAGAGAAATCTAAACAGTCTGGCCTGTCTGGAAGAAATCCGGACCTCAGCTCGGACAGTTTGTATGAGGGTTCGGATCAGTACTGAACAGTCAGACTCTAGGCCCGGACAGTCCAGGTAGGTCTCCAGATTGATACTGGACTGCCCGAACCCCGAGCTTGAACAGCCCAGGTGGGTGTTCGGATTGGCTCTGTACAGCCCGGAGTGTCCGGGTGTCCAGAAGGTCCAGTTCAGGGTCCAGGTCTCTTCTGACTATGTGATCCTTCCTGCCACGTCAGCATAGCCGTTGGAAGTTCAAAATCCGAAGGTTCCGGATTTGAGCATATTCCCTCAAAAAACCTACATAAGCCCCCTTGCTCCAAGCAATGGGATCTCTTTGCCCATTTGATTTCCTGTCTACTCAAGAGCATTTCCCTCCTCCAACCACCAAGGGAGAATCCTTGTGAGAAAAAGAAAGATTTGAGCGAGATTTAAGATTCAGTCGAAGCAAAGTATTGAGTTTATCTCCAAGACTTCATCGAGTTCATTTCTCTTAGAGATTAGGGTCTCCAAGAGGGTTGTGAGTCCTTTAGAGCTCACATCATTTGTGGTAAGCTTCAAAAAGTTTGTGAAGGACAGGATTCGCTTCCGCGAGAGAAGATCACCAAGAAAAAGTTAAGGAGACACAAGAGCGTTCTCGAAGGATAAAGATTTGAGAAGAAGCTGATTCTTGATCAACGTGATCGAGTTCCCCAACAGAGATATAAGATTCCCCAAGAATCCGAATTTGGTAACAAACCATTTGTCTTCCTTTGGTTATTTATTTTCGCACTTATATTCCGCAAGTTTTACTTTATTCATATATTTATCTTGCTTGTGTGATATCTAATTTGTAGTTGTGCTCCTATAGTTCTTGCTCTAGATAAAATTTAATTCCGTATTATTGCAAGAATAATTAAAATTGTTTAGTCGCCTATTCACCCCTCCCCTCTAGGCCAACATCTTAATCCTTTAATACTTTCAATCTTAATCATTCAAAATCTTTAATTTAATTTTATAATTATCCATCAATGGTTATAAACAAAGATTAGACCTTCCCATAATTGTTTATATATTTATTGCCTCATTATTACATTTATGGCCTGCAAATTACTCTTCAATTTCAATTTGTATACCTGAAAAATGTTGGTTTTTTCTATATACCATTATAAAAATCATAAGTTAGGACGGGATACTTTCAGCTTTCACCGTCCAAAATCTTTAATATAATTTCATAATTCTCTAATATTGTGAAAAGAGATTAGACCATTCCTTAATCAATCACTAGCAACAACATGTGCAACGTACGTTTCTCATAATACATATTACATGCAATATGTACTCAAGTATGTGAGAACAACTCTGAAGGAAAAATACCGTAGATTAAGCATATGGCTAAACTGTAAGCATTAAAATTTTCATGTTAAAAACAATTTTTAAGAACAAAAAACAACCATTCTCAGGCATACAAATTGAATTCAGGGAGTAACTAGAAAGCAATAAGTATATGAGTGATTAGGGAGGTTGTAATCTTTGTCTAGAATCATTAAATGGAGAATTATAATTGAGTTAAAATTTTGGACTGCTCAAATTGGAAGTATTTCATTCTAACTCATACTTTTTTTATTGATATAGATATACTTATTTCCTCATAATTACACTAACTGCATGCAAATTAGTCCCTTATTTTAATTTGTATACCTGGAAATAGTCTTTTTCATGCTTAATTTCTTTTTGTTTGTAACGTGCTTTTTTTTGTTCAGAAAAATTTAGCGCTTACATTTTTTAACATAATCTTAATGCACTGAATTTTTCTACGAGTAGTTTTCCGTATACGTGAGTATAGATTTCATGTAATATGTGTTGTGAAAAATATACATTACACTTGTGCGGTTGCTAGTGCATGGAGAATTCTTGTGTCCTAAAAGGCTTTAATTTTTTTATTTAGTAAAACTACATTGTTCTTGCCAAGCTATCAAGGACTCACACGTTTAAGGAGTAGTTTCATAAAGCTGCACTTCCTTTGTATTACCGTTTTAGAAAACGAAACTATTTAGAATAACAGTTGTTCCAACCCGTCAATGATACAAGAAATTATCCGATTACTCTTGTTGTCTCGGTGACGGGTGGACAACGCCTGACGATTCTTAAGAAGTATAGTTTTCTGGAACAATAATATAAAAGAAGTGTAACTCTTTAAAAATATAGTTGCTTGATTAGTTTGGTAAGAAAACGTGTAGCTTTTAAATTTTCTCTTTGGCAAGGAAGAAACTGTAGTTTTAAGAAATCTACTCCTTTTACATAGAGTTATGTTGGTGCATTTTTTCAAGGATATATATGATGTTTACTGTTCAGCCAACATCAAAGTTATCTCACAGATTATATACAGCGAAAAATATACTACCCAGTGTGTTCTTCTTACATGAATATTGCACTCTTTCTATGCTATTTCATTTCATGTCAGATGTCTATCTAAATATAGATATATAAAGATTTGACCATATTTCTGTTGCACAAGTAGTCCCGTTTCAGACATCCAAATGCCTGCAGGAGTTAAAGTATTTCTCTCCGAGATTTATGCAGGAGTTAGACTATTTTCGTCGAAATTTCCGCATTACTAGCAGGCCATCAGACTTTGCATCGTCTGAAAGCACCAGCTGGTAAATAGCATGACCGAGCCATCTATACACTACACGGATGATTCATCTTTGCCGAGATTAATTCAAGTTGACCGAAAAGTCTGCATTAAATGTACATTTTGGCTCCGGTTTCACACTTTCATCTGCTCATTCCTCAAGTTGACCGAAAATATACTTGTTCCTCAAGAACATACGAGGTGAATGATCGTATCTTTCTTGGAAGGCATATGCAGCAGCGAAGATAATATCACGAGCTCTCAGTTTGTATCCATCTTCGAAGCTTCTTGGACGCCCTTGAAAGCAACGCGCAGCTTCCTCAGCGACGACACTTTCTTCCCGTTGCTCTCCGCCATACCAGTAACATGCACAGTCGCAAACGGGGCTCCTTTGAGGAGCTCAAACATGGGGATGCTCAGGTTCTGCCGCGTCATCTGCTCGAGCACTTCGGGCGACTGCATGTACAGGTTATTGCCTTCGTGTGTCACACTAGCTTTCGAAATCAGCAGTTTGGGGTGCTCCTCAAGCATCTTGATGAACTGTTCATGAGTGGGAAAGGTGACGAAATCAACAGACAAGAGGCTATGTATGCACAGCTCGCTATTCAGTGGTATTTCAGAATTATATGTGTAGATGTAACTAAGCACATGAACAGTCATTAATCTTGTGTCAGTAAGAAAGTGTTGTTTTTTTCAGCTTTCTCTTCCTTCAGGAAGGACTGAACCCACCATTTAGAAGTTCCCTCGTGCTGAAATGAACACAGCACACTTTTCGAACTTTGCAAACGATGTAGCAAATGTTTTTTTCAGACCCAGCTATGCGATTTTTATATGATGATTGTATTCATTTGTGTGTACGTGTGAGCATCTATAGGTCATGAGTGCACTTAGCCCCTTACAAGTCAATCAAACTCTTTTGTATGAAGGGATGTGAGTAAAGTTTACGATAGCAAAAATGTTCACTCAATCAAAATTCTGCCATTGGCATGTGTATGCAAGGTTTTCACTTTTGAGTGTGTTGCTGACCTCCGAAAGTGTAGATGATGTGTCCAGCTCAATGAGGGTGCCAGGCCCACAAACAAGGCAATCTGTGTCTCTAACAAACTCCGTTACTTGAATATGAGTTCCTACAAGACCGTTGTACCTGCATGATGACATAAATAATCATTAGACTCTTCAAATTGGCAATGTGTTATCTTTTGGTAACCGATCAAGAATTACATTAGCTTCAGATGATTGTTGAAAAAGCTAACAGCACCAACACCCTGTGGGTATATTTGAGATAAATAAACAAAATATTTTGAGGGAATATGGCGTCAGGTGAAAACCAATTTTGGCCAAATCATTTCAAGCAACCAAGGATAGAATGCCAGCACAAAACAAAAAAGTAACCCATGCCAGTCAAACCAATTTGTATGAGCGACCAGTAAGTATGCTAAGTTTCAGGATTTCAACTCCAGCAGTGAAGCTTCGGGGGTCTGGCTAGGGTAGGACTGTGACAATTGCAAGTAATCTGCGATGTTGGAGAGCAACAAGCAGTGGACATCATCATCCAATTCTGAGTTCTGACATGAGCTTGTTGATCACCAGCTACTGATCAGTTCGGATATGGCAAGTGAGCATCTACGTTGCCCGGGTACGGCGATACGGATACGGATACCATGCTACAGCATTTTCTCAAAAATGCAGATATGGTGATTTGTATATATATAATAAATATTAAAAAGTAGAAACTAATGATTTTTTAATATGGAAATAGGAAAAGTGACGGTTTGGGAATACTTATTTGACCACTTCAAGAGATGTGCTTTCACTCTTGAGTAGCTCCCAATAATTTCACGGTCACAAAGTCTACATACGGGCTTTGCATTCCCTCCTTGGCCTCTTCCAGTCTTCTCAATCTTCTGGACATACCTCCACAGCGGCTTCTTCTCAACACTTGGACCGCACTGGTGGCTCCTCCACTTGCCTGTTCCTGCTCCTACATTTGAGCTTGAGCTTCTGACTCCAGTACCACTACTAGTACCACTACTAGATACATTAGCCATGGCCAACCTTAAGGGAGAAGGGACAAGGAAAAGGAGAAGTGAGCGCAGCAACCCAACTGAAGGGAGAAGGGAGGAAGATGGAGAAAGGAAAAGGGGAAACTCACCTGCGGTCTGGGAAGGAGAGGAGCAGCGGCGGCGCTCTAATCTGAGGAGGGGAGGAAGCGGCAGCGGCGCTCAGATCAGGGGGAGGGAGCAGCGCTGGCCAGCCTTCTCCTTCCTCGCTGGTGCGGCGGCACTCAGATATGTGGGATGGAGGCTGGAGGCGTCGGGTATGGAGAGAACAGGGTGAGGAAGGGGGGAGCTTGATGGTTGGCGAGGTTCTTTTTTCTTTTTGTGTATCGATCAAGTGGTTTTAGGGTATAGATGTATCAGGGGTGTATATAGGACGTATCAATATTTACTTTCTTTTCTGAAAAATAGAAAATCCTCCAATACGTGCAAGCTACGTATCCAGATGCATCCGTGTATCCGGGCAATTTAAACCCCTGATACGGCGATTTTTAGAAGTATCTGTGTAACGTAGACTAAGCATTGCTTGCGTAGACTGTCAAGTACCCTGGTGATTTTTAACACTAGAGGAATTATGCACTTTTTCGTCTACATTTTTCATTTCTTTATCATACTTCCATTTCTGTTAGGATTTGGTTCTGTTTAGATGGGCAGATTGGCTCAGTTTGCAGTTGCTCTGTTGTGATGTGCTACTTATAAAGTCGCAGAAAATCTATTACGTTTGGTAAATCAGATTAAAGTTAGATAAATTATATTATCCAATGATTGTCCTCTCATATTTCATCTCATATGTTTTGGAATGCAAAAATAACGTTTGTTTGCCGCATTATTAAGAAAAAAAAACAGCTAGCCAAACACCCAAATATGTAAGAGCAGTTCAACCAAATGAGATTAATAATCCACCTCATTGCCAAACAGAGCCTTGCTGCTGAACATGTGCAATCAAAACATTAAAAGAGTGAGAGCTACCAGATGGTACATTTATTTAGTTTAGGATTATTGCTTTTCTAGAAATATTTGTCAAAAGGTTGGATTTTGTCTTGAGTTCTCTGAAACTTTGCATGCAGGTTATTGCCTAGCGTGAGTGGATGTGATTAATATTGAAGGTTATATATTTTTATATCAATTGAAGGTTTAGTGCATGGGATTCCTTAATGATTATATGAAGTAATTAGCCTGTTTGGAAGCTGTTAGTTAGGTCGTCAGGCTTGTGCACCTTTGAGTTATCACATGGTTTTATCCAGTTCATACAACTGAGATAAACTCAGGGGCGTGAAATGAACCATTACAACTAATACATGTGAATCAACCTATCATTTTTCTGAAAATTATGTGCCATGCCTCTCTGATCCACAACTAATCCCTGCTTTCCATTTAGGGACCATCCACTCTGCTAGTCTGGAGTTTTGGCATCTATTTTTTTGCATTAAGATGGTAATATATTTGGTTAAAAGATAAGAACAAAAACATTTCTAAATAACTCTTTGAAAACCTCACTTAGTTCTTGCTCTTTAGGACATCAACTTTTTGAGCAAGAGTCAGACAGGGAGCAATGAAACTCACGTGAGATAATTTGACACACTTTTGCTGCAGCCAGAAACAAGCTTCAGAGCTTCCAATGCACAAGCAGCAGAAATAATTGCATTTGTTGAAGCAATGGCTGGTACGATATTCTTGACAACACCCTGTAATTCATAAAAGAAAGTGTCACTGTCCTCTTAAATTAAAAATTATGAGCTTCCAAGATTACACAGCGCAATAAATAATAAAGTTGTACTTAGCCATCCAAATAATCAAGCCAAATTAGTTGGCCTAAACAAATATAGAAGAAAACTGGCAAATTAGCCACTGGCACAATAAATATTAGGATGACTCCATATACTACTGCATATGAAAAGGTTCATTCTGAAATGCCCACATCGAAATAACATGAAAGATACTTTCTAAATTTTGCGCCTCTCATTTAGCAGTGATAGTTTTCTATTTTATAATTCCAATCAAGTAGGTGGATATAATAAGACCAAAGCACCATCATTGGCATACACCAAGAATTAGTTACTGACACACCAGCTAAATGGCACAAGTAGCAACAATGACAACATTGACAAGCATGGAAACGCTGCTTAAGCACCAGGTAAATCGTGTAATAATATGGTTAATTAGAAAATGAAATTTTATGCACAAAACAAAAGAGCAGTACATGTGTAATAGCACAGAATCAAAGAGCCAGAGATTATTGTGAGAAGAAACGTTCATTCAGAAACAGCATATGCAGTTAGCCAGTGACCATGTTACCATATTATAAGGCTACTGAAATTTAAACATCTCCATGATTAAACAAGCTATAACCCACATTTACGAATTACGACCATTCCTATCTGTAACTTATTAAATATCACAGTCGGCTGTTTAGAGCTACTCATACACAGTGCCAGCTTGCCCACAGGTCACACACAGCCTACAGTGCAAACCTGCACACATCCTATACAAGTATGCAAATGCTCATACCAGCAAATCTAGTAGCGAAATCACCTAGTATTAGGGTACAGCAGAGTGCTAGAGAAACGAGATAATCTTGACATGGCTGCAAATCTAGATGGCAGGTTTTGCATTTGAGCTGCATCTGCACTCAAGACACAAAACTTCTGCCAACTCAGCAGTGGAATTTTCACCCGCCCAGAACCATATTGCTGGTCCCTTTAAACATGAAGTTAGCATAATAACGTTGGATCGTTTCATATATTCACATGCCAATAGGTATTAAAGGGAATAAAATAATAAGTGCTATGATTATGGCAAGAATGCTAAAACTTGTTTGACTATAGAATGCATTATTACTGAGTGCAAATTAAGCACATTTCACAATAGAGGAAAGTCATAAAATCCTGAGATACATAAGGAGTTAAGGACTAAAATCACATTCGAGGCCTGGCGAATAAATACAGAACAGACCTGGGTCAAAGAATATGTAACTCCAGAAATACCAAAAAGTTCTGCTCTCTTCAAAGCCTGTATATGTATACATGGCAAAAGTTTAGATAAAAAAAATAGCGCTACAATAAATTACATGTCATTACAGTACAGCAAACCTCTGAATAAATCCACTGCATATGTTCTGCATCATCAGCATCAAAAGGTTTTCCAGGGTGAACCTACAAGAGTGAATTTAATTGTTAGAAAGAAAACTCAAAGAGCACATTACACAGAGACAAGAATTATACCTCGTCCCATTTGATCAAATGAGCATACTCAATACAATGAGCTGCAGTTCTCGGAGTCTCGGCAAGGGTACATAAGGGAAACTTGACCTGGGGAGGAAAAAGCCATATGTTGCATTCAAAGCAAGGTGTTGTCCCTGGTATAATGACTCTAGCATGACCCTTGAAACCCTCCGTTCCACCATCTACCATAGGTTTAACTGTCTCCGGGATTGGTTTGTCATCTGAGTCATACTCTGCAATTCCAATGATATATTGGCATCATTACATTATTTTGAGTTTGATGGTGTAAATGAAAATGTAGTAAGCTCTGATCGAATGAGAAGCAGAAACATAACGAAGCTGCATTATGAAGGTTATAACTCATAATGGCAACAAATGGGCAAATACTATCTGCATTAAGTGTGAGAACCTAATTTCATGTGCACAGCATTGTATTGTTTCATTTGGCACAGAAATATTAACACGGAACAGTATTGATCCCATTCATCTCTAGCACATTTTTTGTCAACTTTCTTAACTCCCAGTCTATGGGTGCCCGAATGTGTAGGCTAAAAGTTCACTTGCAAATTTCAAGTTGGAACTGTTATACTAGAAGAGGACAAATGAACATATTGTAGATACAAGATGTCTCCTAGTTTGAAACCTTCTTTCCAAGTCATAGAATAGATCAACATAAAAACGGTATGGAAATATTTACCTAAGAAACCACAGGCCACGGAGTTGATATAGCTTCGAGCTTCAATTGAATCCAGACCAAGGACAATTATTTGGAACTGATTATAGAAGTCTATCTCTTTATCTTCAATCCTACAAAAATGGGGCACAATGTTCACTCCACTAACTCGCTCCATGACCCTCTTCGCAGCTACTTCAGCCTTGGGCTTCCCAACATCTTGAACCCTGTAGAAGAGTACATGCAATGCCCATTAATATGATAAATTATAGGAAAAATTGAAACAGATAAATGGCTACTGGTGCAGCAAAGTGAGGCTGAGTCAAAGAGTAAGGCTTAGTTATGGTTGTTGTATTGTGCTGTGTAAGCTGTGAAAAATAAATTGTGAAAAGGCTATTACTAACTTTGGTAATCATACTGAAGTTAGACAAAGTCTGTTATCTGATGATTGCCCTCTAACGTTTAAGCTTACTTGTTTAGGAACGCAATAATAAATTTATTTGCAGCTTGACTAGGAAAAGGCAGCTAGCAAAACACCCAAATATCTAAAAGGGGTTCAACCAAACAAGATTATCATAATCCACCGTAATGACAAGCAGAGCATAACTGAGCCAAAGTTCAGGCTCGCTTAGAATTTAAAGTGCAGACGAAGATCCTTTCTCCTAGTTTACTCATGATTGGTTGGGAAACTCAAATTAAACTTCCTGTCGTTATCTACCCTCCCATGCCTGTATTTTTTTTGCCATCACATACTGTTACAAGTATCTTATGTTTTAACCTAAAACCCTATCTATCGTTCCTCTCTCTTTTGGTAAGTCAGAACTTGTACACAACTGAACTTTGCAAGACAGCCGCCTACATTATGCTCTCTCGGTGCAAGCGAAATTCTTTCAGTCGAGCAGTCGAGCAGTTGAGGGAACGAGTACGATACATTTGTGAGTCTACTATTCTTTCGGGAAAGAAGAGCCTCAATCATCATACGCAAAGAAAGAAATCCTTTGTGAGCGAGAACATTCAGAGTTAGTAGTTGAGTAAGTACATTTGAACAAAGCAGAAAAAGGTAACACCACCACTACATAAACCCTATTTTTCTCTCAACAACACAATTGTAAGACGGCAACAATCTATTCGCACGGGAGTATAACTATAGTGGATTAATGGCCGTGGTAAGGACCTGAAGAGGAACTGGCGGTTGAGGTTGGAGACGTCGATGGTGTCCATGTCGATCACGTGCAGGTTCTTGAACCCGGAGAGGGCGAGGTCCTTGAGGAGCTCGCACCCCAGCCCGCCCGCCCCCACCACCAGCACCTCCACGAGGCTCCCGATAACGTCCCGCAGCTGCACGCACGGGGCAACAGCGTCAACAAGCGATCTCAGTGGAAAGCGCGAGAAATCGCAAGAAGAAGGAGCGAGAACGCGGAACAGGATTGGTTGCATCGGTGAGGGGAGTGGCGGCGACGGTGGCTCACCCCGGGGCTGGGATCGAAGGTGGCGTGGACGAGGTTGCCAGGACGGGAGAGGAGCATGTCCAGGTCCCTCCACCTCTCGGGCTCCGTCGGTGGCGCCGCCTCCGCGTGGGGGGAAGCCATCTCGCCTGCGTGCGCACTTGCTCTTGCCTTCGGAATCTGTAAGAGTCGAGGCGTCGAGGGTGCGGCCGAGACGGGGAGGGGGGGAAAGGAGCCGAGAGAAATAAACCTAGGACCTTGGCGTGGACGGTCAGGATGTGTGATTCGTCTGATCGGACGGCAGCAGATGGAGGTTGGAGTGTTCGGTTTTGTTTGGCCACGGTTGTCATGTGGAGAGCCTCAGTTAAATTTTGGATGAATCTGTATAGAATTGATAAGAAGAAAGGTTGTACATGTAGTTATATATTTTACCTAGCAAAAATAACATCGTATATTTTCATGCTTAGGTGAGAGACATCGGAGCAACTTGTCCATAGTACACATATTATTTTCTAAAAAACTCATTATTTATATCATATATTGTTGCCATATAAAGATCCCAGAAATACAACACAGGGCGAAAAACATATGAATTACAAAACCGTCCTTATGGAAACGCGTTTAAAATGCCACGTGGAGGAACAACACATGAGGCTCCACGAACCAGAAACCATGGGCCATCAGAAACCGCATCGGGCGATGCGATAAGTCCTCTCTTCGAGAACAAGATGGACAACCAGAGATGCTGGTGTAGGTCGATGGTGTCCTACTGCTCGGTAAGTCACCGGTAGATAAAACTTAACAAAGGTCGGCACTAGAACATTGTCGGAGCTAGGGGCCTCCCGTTAATCCCAGTACTATGGATTAGGAGGTTGTAGGGCCACACGCCAGTGCACGAGTTTGCAGATGATCACCATTGCCAAGTGAGGAGACCAATAGGCCTTGAAATGCCAAGATCTAGCGGGAACTCTGAGGGAAAATCAAGGGATCGACGGACAAAGTGGGATTTTATTCCAAACTAGCAGCGGGAACCAACCACGACGACTCTATAGAAGGAAAAAGCAGTGTTGGGAGGATGACGGTACTAGATACGGGAGAACCATTCTTTTAGGCTTGGCTGAAGAGGTTGGACTCCATTGATTAGAGCTACACCTACCAAGCCGATGCACCAGCGACGAACAGGAGTAGTGCTTGGACGACTGGGCACCTCCACCCAAGGAGAGAACCACGGCTTCAAGGAAACAACCCCATGAGACGAACTCTATTGTGGGAGCAAGCATAATATAAATACTATTTGGAGGGTCAGGACTCCCTCTCTCATCATTCTGGTTGATGAATGGAGAGAGGAGGCTGGGGGAGGTGAGAATATGAAGCGTAGGAGAGGGAGGAGAGAAGAAAAATGAGAAAAATGAGCCCAACCTTCCCTACTCCGTTCTTGTCTTCGATTGTTACAGTCTATGGGGTTGAATTGCAAGCTAAAATCCAGCCTCAAGGGGAGGAGAACAAAGATGACAGTATATCGCCATGGAATTCATCGATAGACTTGACTTAGTATCAAACTCCACATATATACCATCTTTGTATTTGATCAGTGTAAAAACCCTACGTGAGTTTTGTTGGATCTTGGTGAAATTAATTCAAATGGTTTGAATCTATCCTATAAAGAGAGTGACATCTATTTATATTTTATTACCCTTTTGGACTTTTCTCTCTAAATATTTTTATTGGATCTAAATATTTTAGTTGAACTACAAGGATTTTCTCAGGAATTTTGCATTCAATTCTTGTTTTTCTTTTAATTCGAAAATCTATCAAAACCCTCTCCCTCAGTTGCAGGCCAAAACCAGCCGACCCACTTAACCTTTCCCTTCCCCCTCTTTCTCCCTTTTGCTGCTGCACCCGAGCGCCCAAACAATGCTATCGCCACTACCGCCAGCGTTCCGAGCGAACCCGACCACGCCGTCGTCCCTCCTTCACGTCAAAGGACCGCTGTGACACTAGGAGGCTAGCCAGCGCCTCAATTTTGGAGCCGTACCGCCACCCTGCCGAAATTCAAGTGTGTCTTCCCTGAGTCTGGTCGCCACCCCGCCATCTCAATCTCCTACATCGACGACCTTCTCTCCAATCCCTCTCCGGTGAGCAACCTCCTCCACCCCCTCTCTAATTCCCCTCTACTAATTTGAGGGATTGGCCTCCCGAGCACCCTCGCCATGATCGCTTGCCGCGGTCACCGTCCACGCTCGCCGTCGACGGGCCACTAGAGCCATTCCCGGCTCCGAGGAGTGCACAGTCGTGATCCCCTCGCTGCTCCGGTCTCTTTTTTGGGCTCACCCACCATCCATAGTCACCTCACTGCCGGCAACCCCCCACTACCATGCCCTCTTCTCCTTCCTCTGTTCACTGCTCTTTCGCTTTTCTCTGTGTGCTCTCTGTAGAGTCCAGTAGTAGGTTGTAGCATAGTAGAGTAACTACTCGAACTCTAATCCCTAATAGGTCATCGTATAGGGTTAATTAGAAACCCCTAATATGTTCAAAATGCACGTACAATATTGTTTGCCTTAAGGTTTAAATCACTGCTAATCTATATGACTAATTAAGAACCCAGATCGCATTAGCTCAAACCTATTCAGATATAATATAACGCCATGCATGTCAATTAATCTTATTAAGTATTGTGCTCAAGTTTATTTTTTTAGGAGTAATTGACTAGCATGATAGCCACTATTTTAGTCAGTTGCATGCTAAGCCCTTTAATGATGATATATATAATGTTAATATATGTTAGTAGCTTCATATGGTTTAGCAACATGTAGGTTAACATAACCTAGACTCAATAGCATGACCTATTAAAATAAATACGATATATGCTGATTAAAAATCATGGTTACATAATTTCAGAATTTAGGGTGTTGACAGTATGCACAATTGCTAGATTAAAGCCATAATTCTTCCTATTAATATTTCAATGAAATTATTCATGCAATTGAGCGGTATTGACTTGATAGCCTAGAAAAATATTTAAAATGTTAATTTATCATTGCCAAGGTGAGATGTTAACATAGTAATTAATTAAACAATGTTGTGCCTTAATTATTCAATATTAAGGAATATTGTTGTATCATGGTTTAATATGTCATGTGAGTATATTAACTAATTACTCAATACCATAGGCTTAATGTCCAACATTAATTAATATTAATTAATATGACTTGCTATTAGGTTAATTAAATATTCAACATGGTATAATAAATGTTCTATATTGTGACATGCTAATGCAGTAACTAACCATTTGATCTTATGATCTATATATAGATGTATATTTATATTATATGGATATGCCCTTCTTTAGAAGACGAAAGTTAAGGATGCCTTAAGGTTAAAACCGTATCCCAATCGTGGATCCTCATATCTCTTTTTGTAGCTGAATTTTATTCTTGAAATGGTTATTTATTTGCTTGCTTCATTTTGTTAGGACGTGTAGGGAGTGACGATGCCGAAGCTGGACTTGACTCCGAAGATCAGCAGCTTGACAACTAATGCATGCCCCCTCTTCTTTGATCATATTTGATCCCATACTTTTAAAGTCATTATTACTTTATTGTTATAAACATGCATACCTTTACATTATCCGCTTGTCGTCCTTTTACTTGATGCCCTGAGTAGATTATTTTATTATTATTCTAAATAGAGTAGAGAAATGCTTAGCAATGTTTAATTATCCCTATGATGTTTGACTTGCGTCCACGGACGAATGATCTTCGAATCACTTGTTGTTGAAACTTCTTGTTGAGCTCGCTGAGTTGGGTCGGATGCCCATTGTTTCTTTTCTCCCTCTATTCTTCATATTTTAATTTGGATGAAACTTACCATCTAAAAGGTACGGGCAGTAGCTGGATCAGGTTTGAATAAACAATTAGCCGCCTGTATCGAATAAGGCCAAAGTCTTGAATTTGAGAAGTGTGAAAATAGTTTAAACACATGTTATATGGGCATTGGCTTGGTTGAGTTGGTTAGTCAAGCATTGGTGTTGACATCGCCGTACCGTAGATGGTGGACGTAGCTACGAGGACCTTGACACTGATGGGAGGTCGGAGGGTGGGACGTACTCTCAACTCTGTGTTAGACTCGGTGGGCGTATCACATCAAGAGGAGATTAGCTAAGAGACCTCATCATGATCTCCCTACCAGTATACCAACGAGTGTGGACTACGCTGGCGACGGTTAGTGACAACGAGACGAGATATTTCGTTATGGTGGTATACAAATGACTACGCTGAAGAATATGCTGATGGAAATTATTACTATGATGATCCCGAGGAATAGGTCACGTTTACTCCATTGACTGCCTGTGGGTGAGATTGAGCCTATCATTTATCACTTTCTTTCTGTTGCTTTATGTTGTAATTGTTTTTGAAGTCATGTGGCTTATATTTCAAAGACTATGTTGTATTAAACTTGACATGGTAATTTATCATTTTGACTATATTCATTAGCCTGATGCTGGACTGATGATGATACAGGGGGGGTCTGGAAGTTAACATCGGAGTCTCACAATCCAATACAAATAATCTCTAATCTACTAAGCTAATCCTCCTTCCAAAACCTATGTGGTCTACTCATGATCCATAGATATTACCAAGATTAAATCAACGAAAAACATTGCAACAAGGAGATAAAAGGAACATGTACGTGGATGAAAATACTTAAACCGTCTTACAGTCTTCTTAACAATAATAGTGGAGAGAGTACAAATCTATGGTGGCTATGGTGGTGCCTACATGAGGTTCCTCCTTCTCTCCTAATCGGTCCTTCTTTCTTCTCCCATCTTGCCTTTTCTTCTCTCCCCTTATATAGATCAGAGATGTTGCTTAGGGTTTTCTGGAAATAACCATCATGACTTTCCTCGGGATATCTTAACGAAGATTGCTTGATTTGATGTGGTGGTGCCGTACACTAGTGGTATGAACATGCGGTACAACCAGTGCCAATCATACCACTGGTTGTCTTGATGAGTCTCTGTTTCGGGGTCATTTCATTGTGGGCACTGCTCTTGATGAGTAGTTTCCAAATATAACCATATATGCCCATTTTCCAACTATCCTACACAATTTAGACCAAAAAGAGGGACTTGCACAATCTGACGATTAATTAGTCATTATAGCATAATCAGGAATTAATATAGTCAAAATTTTATTGAATAAGGATCAAACTTAAAGAACTAAATGAGTAAAAAATGGACTCATCACATAGAGCATCGAGTTCATCTCCAAGTCTTTATCATGCATATTTCCCTTGGAGATTAGGGTCTCCTAGACGGCTAGGAGTGCTCGAGAGCCACCAAGCTACGGGTGGTGTACCTTGAGAAGTTTGTGAATGCTTAGGATCTGCCTCCTGAAGGAAAGCATCGTCAAGAAGGAAGAGAAGAGTTGCTCTATGCACCTTCTTGAGGAAGATGCTTGAAAGAGAGTCGGTTTGGTCTTTGCCGACCGAGTACCTCAACGGAGACATAGGATCCCTAAGGATCCGAACTTTGACAACAAATCTAGGTGTCCATTTTGGTTTTTGTTCCTCTATTTACTTCTAGCAAGTTTCCTTTGTGTTGGAATTTTTTGTGCTACTAGTGTCTAGGGTGCCCATGTAGCTCTTGCATTAGATAACTTTAGAGTCCACCTATTTGCAAGAATCACTAATTAATTAAAATTTGAAGTCGCCTATTCACCCCTCCCCTCTAGGGCGACATCTTGATCATTTAATTAGTATCAGAGCTTAGTCTCTCTTTTGGGGCTTCATCGCCTAGAGAGAACAGGATGACGTGCGAGGAGGCCGAGGAGGTGAGTAGGGCTAGTGGGGGAGCACGTGCCTTGGGCATCCCGTTTGGTGTCGTACCACCTCCTGCTAGCTACAACCATAATCATGCTTATGTGTGTGGTTCGTATGATAGAGCACTATACTTTGATGGATCACACCATGCATCTTGGAAGCATAAAATAAAAATGCACTTGATTTTTATTGACCCTTCCATTTGGAGTATAATGCAAACCGGCTTCACCGTGTTTGACGAGGAGAACCCAACACCTGAAGAAGATCAACTCATCCACGCCAACACTCAAGCCGTCAACGTGCTATTCCTCGCATTGAGTGGAGAAGAGTTCAACCTAGTGTGCACACTTGAGAGTGCGAAAGAGATTTGGACCACTCTAAGGGAGATCCATGAGGGCACATCATTTGTCCGAGAGTCAAGATTCGAGTTGTTGAAGAGCAAGCTTGACCGCTTTGTCCTGGGGGACAAATGAGTCTCCAATTGACATGTACACTCACCTCAACATTCTCGTAATGAGATCAAAGGGCTTGGAAGCAAGGAAATGACCGACAACTATGTGGTCAAGAACATGCTTCATGCAATTGCTTCTAAGAACCGCACATTGATCACCCTCATTTGTGAGAAAGACAACTTTAATGATCTCATTCCTTGATATCCTTGGAAAGACTCTCACTCATGACTTGATGGACAACGAAGCATAAAAAATTTGTGCCCACAACAACCCAAGCTCGAGCTCAAGAAAGCCAAATATTGCATTGAAGGCTAAGCGGGTTGTTGAGAAAGATTCAAATGAAAAAGAAGAAGATTCCCAAGCCGACAAGTCCAACAAGACTTGGAAGAAATGACGTTGATGGTGGGAAGATTTGGGAAGGCTCGTTTAGAAGAGAGGCTTTGACAAGAATGGTGGCAATGGCAAATTTCTCAGCAAGTAGAGAACAAGATTCTCCAAGAGGACTTGCTATGAATGTGGCAAATCCGACCACTTCATTGCCGAGTGTTTGAATAAGAAGACGGACAAGAAGGAAGGCAAGAAGAAGGTGCACAACAAGGAGTACCACAAGGACAAGTTCCATAAGAAGGACTACAAGGCTCAAACTCACATTGGTGAAGAATGAGAATCTGACGACACCGAATCCAACTCTGATGAAGAAGAAGGAGTAGCCGGTCTTGCCTTGGCATCTTCACTAGAACCCAAGACTCTTTTGATCCTTCAAGTGATGATGATTTGCCTATTTGCCTCATGGCAAAACACTCTAAGGATCAACACCTATCAAGATCACTCATCTCAAGTTTAACTTTGGTAGTGATTTAGATGATGACAGTAAAGGTGATTTGTTAGATGATGATCTCTTAGGTGATATAAAAGGACTTGACATGCTTAGGATTATTAATCTCATGACCACTATTCAAAAACAGGAGACCTATTTGCATGAATTGATAAAATTGATTAAAATTTGAAGTCGTCTATTCACTGTCACACCCTGATTTCATCAACCCTAATTTTCGAAAACCTAAACCTAAGACGCGTATATGCGTATATGTTTCAATCATATTGCATGCTCATTCGAATTCTAGTTCTTCTCAAAGCATGTCATTTCATGGGAGCACTTGAGTTAGGTTGCACCGCCACGCAACGAACCCAAGTCGCAACCCTATCATCGCATGTGCATGAAACCCTAAACCCTAATTAGAACACACGCACCATATACGCACGACACCGCCGTAAACCCAAACCCTAAGTGGCAACCCGCTCATCTTTGTTCCCGACCCTCCAAGCATGAACCCTAACCTCCCCCATACCGTGCCTCAGTCGTGCCGTCGCCCGAAACCCTAAAACCTAACCTGTCGCCCTAATTCTTAATAATTCTTTTATCAGGCAGAAACCCTAAAACCCATATCATATGCATTTTCTTCCACCCAAAAATTTTGGAAAATTTTCATAAACTTCTTAAACCTATTTGACACCTAAATATGAAATAATAATTGCAAGTCCAATTCAAAAATCCTTGAATGCATTCAAATTGGGAATTAGGTCAAATTTGCACCTTGAACTACAACCCCTCCAAATCTTGTTCAGAAAAATTCCATAAAATTCTACCATACTCATCTCAGTGCCAGTAGTTCAAATATCCAAAAACATACATGTGTCCAGTACAAAAGTTTGGCACAACTTCTGTCGAGCACCTCATGCCATTTTCCTTCTCATCATGAAGTCAAGCTCAACACTCAACTTCTTTGCTCCAGACTTTTTCCAGCATCCATACTTCATCTCAGAACCCTATTCCACCCCATCTTCCCTCAGTGAATGATCCCAATCCACAGTGTTCAACCCCCTTGTCGTCTCATGCCGATATTGGCAAGCTTGCTCCACACGAATCTATGTCAACCTTTGGCTGCCTCCTTCCTCTCTGGTCACTTCAGCACCATTGCCTTGCTCAGACACCTCCCCAGCATGCCTAGACACCCTTGTGCACACGCATGCCACCCGGGGCCGCGCTCTGGCATGGCACTGGACGCGCCCCAGTGCATTGTCGTGCCGGCCACCCATGTCAACCCCGCCAGCTATTGCTCTGTCGCCAGCCGACCAAATCTTGCACGCCATTGCATTGCTTTAGACATCAGTAAGCTACACGCATCAGTGAATTGTCTTCGCGCCCTCTCAGCTCCGTGCACAACCGAGTCCAACGGCCAGCTCTCCCATGCCCCGTCGACCACCTACTTAAGGGCAATGCGAGCACCCCAACCGCTGATCTCCTCACCTCTCCTCTGAAGCTTCCCCACACAGCCATTCCACCAAAGCACCCACCAACCTCCCTCTTCTCCACAGTTCCAGCAATCAGCGACCGCCGCTTCCAAGAAGAGATCGAGTCATCCCAGTGAAGATCTTCTTCCTCTCTCCCTCTAGAACCCCTCTAGACCTCCCCTAAACCCCTTCTGAACTCCCTCTGCAGCTGCTGATCACTGGAGCTCCTCAACCGCCATTGCCTCCGCCACCTCCGTTCTGGACCTCGGCGAAGTCTCACCACCAGCAATCGCCCAAGCTCCTTAACCTCGAAAACGAGCTCACCTATCCTTCCTGATCCCGAAGGTAGCAGCCGCTCCCTCTATCTTCCCCTAAATCAACCGCGATTGCTCACCGTAGTTTCCACCGGAGCATCACCGGAGTCGGGAGATTTCTCGCCGGAACCCTCTCCCTCGCGTGCCAAACCTCTGTCATTGACACGCAGGGCCCGAGCCACGGTTATAAACCGCGTACCGCTTCAACATCGGGACGCTGGTGAGCGGGGCCCCTTGTCAGGTTAAGTGGAGACGCACTCCCTCTAGTACACTTCCTCTCTGGAGAAGCGTATTCCGAACCGAGCTGCTCAGCCTCCATCCATTCCCTTTCTGAAAACATCTTGGCCTCTTACGCCTTCGACGTCATACCTGCCAGAGCCCGGTTTTCTAGTCCAGAGCCGGATCCAATCTTGGTTCGACCGGTTCAGCATCAAAACGGCCGGTTCTCAGAAAAGTTCCAAAATAGAAATTGCTTCTAAAAATGTTTCCCATCTTTTGGTTCAAACAAAAATTTAAAAGCTCAAACATCACATGCTGTACAGAGAGTAAATCAAATATCCTATTTAAATTCAAAACTCTTTTCAAATTTCCTTTTTAACTTTTGATCCATTCCAAGATTTCTAGCATGTTAGGCTCTGATCTTCTGGACCCTAGCATAAAAACACATATACGTATACATGTTGCATAATCCAAAGGATAAAGAAGGCATATTAAACCCTAAAAACCCTAACCCTAGATTTCATGCATATATACGTTTTAAACAATACCTAAGCATGTTGAACCTTTCCAAGATATCATGGAACTAGAATACATGCATGCATGTTGATCTTTGTTATTTGGCTTTTACCTTGCATGATTTCCTTACTCGAGGTTTTTCCCGCACGTGTAGTTGACGGTGTGAGGTACGTTCGTCAGGAGGAACTCGAAGTATCCCCGCGTTCGAATCAAGACCAGGAACTGCCAGACAAGCTTTCCACCCTTGATCATGTTGAAACCTAAGTTTGCGAAATGATATTTTGTTTACGAAACATGCATGCTATGTTCTACGACCCTTTATTTTATGTAGTGAAGATATAACCGATGCTTAGAAAACCCTAGTCCGACCTTGAACTCCTTGTCACCCTAAGGACTACCTATTTCAGAAGAACTACTGGAAACTTAGGGTAGACTATATATATATATGCTTAGCCCTGCAATAGAAAAACTAGGTTTTCCAAAAAGGGAAGAAATACCCTATATTTCATGTTGTGACAATTTGAAAATGGACCATCGTATCTGGAGGTGTATGAAGGTAGTATATCCATGGGTTGGGACATCTTACCGCAAAGTGGTTTTGTGAAACCAAAACAAAAATGGAGAAGATTTTGATCCGGGCCAGAAATGAATGAGGAAAGCAGGAAGCTTGTTAAGTGCGAGGTAATGCCCGGCGTGGTTCTCGCTTCCCGTTTACGGGAGTGATGTGAAGTCCCTCTCGGATCACTTAAGGACCGCCGTTTGGCCAAGTCTTACCGTACGTCCACATGTCCTTTATGGGAAGGACTTGATCTAGTACCCGGCCTGGACCAGCATGAACCCGTAGGCAGTGAGCAGTGTGCAGATGAGGATGTAGCCTCTGTAGAGAAAAGTTTCCGCGGGAAGGCGATGGCTTGTTCGCCACAAAGTTAGAACACCAACCTCCTCATAGCGATGATACTGACTCGAGCTAGGTGTGGGACATGTCCTTCTGGCGGGTTCATGGCTAGGTCTACACTGGTGAACAGTCTCGTTGTACTAGCTCTGGTAGTATGCGGTGCACAGTATGTCAGGGTGACATACATCGTGTGGATAAAGTCGTACCACCTCTGCAGAGGGTTTAAAACTATTCAAATAGCCGTGTCCACGGTCAAGGATGAACTTGGTTGGGCCACATTTTAGTAGATTGACTTTCAAAGTCAAAAATGGGTTATGGGTTTAAGGACGCGATCCGTCATGTTCGCAGGGTGACCTGAAAAGTTCCCGTTGTGTCGGGAAGAATGAAGAAGGGATTTTTCCCGTGGACTCGGGCAAACCCTAATATTCTCGTTGTAACGGGTGAACGGAGACTCCCCGCTGAAGCGGGTGATTATGAGACTTTTCGTTGTTGTAGGAAAGCACATATATGATTCCCGTTATTGCAGGGAAGACAGATGGAACAAATGCTTGTCTCGCAATACCGAGGCAATTTATGAAAACTGCTTTAACACATATTTAAGTATTTCATGCAAACTTACTTTCTCGCACAATATGAAACCTAGGCTAGAGCCATTTCTTGAAATACCTCTGCATGCAGCTATGTCCAAAGTTTTCCCCGGTGAAAAGCTTGCGAGTACATTCAATGTACTCACCTGGCTTGTTATGTGGCCAGATTATGAGGAGGAGTACTAGTCCGGAGATAGCGATAGTGATTTCGAGGCGTAGGGTTTCAATCCCGAGTCAGTTGCCTGTGGTTTGGCACATTGATGGGTTATCTACCGCGTGTTTATTTCCGCTGCAGTTTGAATTCGGTCAATAAGCCTGGTTTGTATTAAATAAAGACCAATTATGGCTATTTGTGTAATGAACAATGTATCGTGCGGTTATGTTATCAAGTGCTTGTGTGTACTAGCCACTGATCATGGGACTAGTACAGTAATCACAAGGGTTTATCCGGCCTCAAAACCGGGTACGCCACATTCACCCCTCCCTTCTAGGCCGACATCTTAATCCTTTAGCAATAACATCCAAAGAAATGTTCACCAAGACATAGTTATCTCTAATTGAGTAACACCAATTGAATCAATTGATTAACAATATTTGATACCAATACCATTGTCAAGATTGGCAAGAGAACTGATCAAACCTTTTAGCCACCTTCTTTAGGCTGCACTTTTTATCATGTGCTAATGATTATCCCTCCTAGCCCTTGCTATGTCTTCAATATTAGCACGCTGCGTGAAGATGATGTGTCATTGATTATAATGCACGCCTGAAACAACATACAACACAATTTTAGAAGTACAGAACATCAGGAAAACTTAACCAGAGACCTCCATCAACCACCATGTGGTCTCATTTACATACTTGGCTGCAAATTGAATTATAGAACACACGAATTGGCTAACTTTCATATGGAATCTAAGCCATCAGCTTACTAATATATCAGTAATACATATCAACCCTGTGAGTACCATCGAGAAGAAGCATTACTTGATCTAAAACAACAAACGCCATAATAGCAAATGGTTAGAAATTATTGAAGCTTTTGAGGGTGATAAAACTTTTAAGTTTTTAAGTTTTCACTGACGTTAGAGAAAACTGAAGAACAAAACTGACCTGCATCAGAAGTAAGGTAAAGTACATCCATTGCTACCTCCTATTTCTCCCCCAACTTAAATAAATGAATCAATTTCTTGACTCCTCTTGCCAATTTCACTAGGTGCAAGTTTTCTCGATCCTAGAGAGCCTTAAATTAGCCCTCGTACAATTTCACTGAGCCTAATTTCATGATCGTCACATCACCCTCCTATCCTCATCCAAGACTACAATGGTGGCGCAGCAACAACTGAGGAAAAAATAGGAAATAAAAAAGCATGGTATCAAGACTGGAGAGAGGGAGAGAGCACTTGAGATCGACAATGTAGTGGACAATGCATGACAGCCCCCGAGACGTGCAACAACAAGCGCTGATCAAGGACGGTGACGCTGACATGGCTAGAGAGAGGAGTTGGGATTTGGGGGCTCAAACCCTATGGGAGGGGGGCGATGACGGTATGTGGCTTGGATCTGGTGGATGTGTAGCCTCCCATCTCTTCTCTACAATCGCATCCTCTTTCCTCCATTGTAGTTCACCTCTAGCACCCTACCTCGCGCTCTCCATCATCGCCCCAACGCGCTCGTCTGCCTAGCGATTCCCCTCCGTCGGCAAACTTTTCCAGGGCGAGGAAGCAGGTAAGTGTTGGAAGAGTACGGAGACTTGCTTGGCTACCGGCAAACGACGGGGAAGAAACGGAGAAGGCGAGACCGTATGGCGGTGGACGGCAGGGAAGAAATGGAGAAGGTGAGGAGAACGGAGGCAGGGCACGGGGGATTCGAGATGGGCGGTGCTCCTTTTTTTCTCCTCAACTAGGTAGGATCACAGGACTTCGTGGAAACACGAGGAAGCTCATGATGACCAACCTATGGCACGTTGGAAGTTTAAGGTCTGTTTGGTTCTAAACCATATTTTTTCATGCCTAACATTAGGCGTGCCATAATTTCTTAGTGTCTATTTGGTTTATGATCGCAATAATGGCTTACCACACTTTATTGTACATGTGATCCATGTGTCATAGATATAATTTTTTGTCAACTTTGCGATATTTATATTTCTGATTTTGTTAGCCCCATTTTTATAGCAAACCACACATTATCTAAGTTTATTTATAATAAAGTTAGCATTGAACTAAAGGGCTCTGTAGCTCCCGAACTCCCCCACATGGACCGGATTGAGCTAGTTTTGAGGCTATGTGTCAATACCTGATTGGTCTAAAATAGGGCTATTGTGGCCTGAAAACTTAAGATTGGTAAGCCTTTTTCTTTATGAAAGGATGTGGTTTGGTTAAAATCATAATGAGCGGTTGACCGTGGGCACGGTCAATTCCGACAGCTGAAATCTGTAGTTGAAACCTGACCGTGTTGTAGTTAAAACTTGACCGTGTTGTAGTTGAAACCTGACTGTGTTGTAGTTGAAACCTGATCGTATTTGAGTTGAAACTTGGCTATTTCGACAGTTTTACTATAGCTATCGGAATTAACCATCGGAACGGTCAACCGTAAATTAACTGAGCCCGTGGTTTGGTTAGCACTTAGCACAATCAACACTCTCCCTCTCCTATACAGTACTCTCTCACCAGTGAAGGGTGTGGTGCATCCTGGCCGTTAAGAAGCACGGGGCGGCCCAGATAAACCCAGCCTAGCAAAACCCGTCGACCCGAACCAAACCAAACTCCCCGACCGCCGGGGCTTATCCGCTCTTCGGACCGTGCCTGTTCCGCTCCTCCCCAGCTCAGCTCAGCTCGCTCCCCCCAAACTGCCTCGCCATGGAGGCGGCCGCCGCCCTGTCCCCTCCCCGCGTCGCCGCCCTCGACGCCCGCGCCCTCTTCTCCCCTCCCACCGCTCTCCTCGCCTCGCCTTCCTCCCGCCTCCGCCTCGCCGCCCGCCCGAGCGCGCTCGCCGCCTCCGCCCCCAAGCCGCGGCGGTTCCTGAACCCCCACCCGGACCCCGCCGGCGGCCGCGGCGCCAGGGACGTCGTCGCGATGGTACGAGCAGCACTCTGATCGAATCTGCGCTGCGGTTCAACTGGGTGAATTGAATGGCGTCCTCTTGGCATGCAGGTTATCCCGTTCCTGAGGGGAACCGCGTTCGAGCAGCCGCCGCCGGATTTGGCCTCATTCCTCTACAAGAACAGGATCGTGTACCTGGGGATGTGCCTCGTGCCGTCGGTGACGGAGCTCATGCTCGCCGAGTTCCTCTACCTCCAGTACGAGGACGCCGAGAAGCCCATCTACCTGTACATCAACTCCACCGGCACCACCAAGGTTGGTGCCTCTGCTCGACTTATGGCTATATATGAGTAGGTTGGTGCCTCTGCTCGAATGAGTATGGATGCGTGAGCGTGTCTCCAAAACCTTCTTGTAGCCTTGATTAATTAGTGATTGCGTATGCAATGCACCTCAATTTAGGGTGGCTTGTGGACTATGCAGGTCTTTAATCCTCAGTTAGCATAATATGTTAATCTGTTCAACTTATTTTACTGGTTGTTGAATGATTCAGATAACATGCAGTTCATGCATATTTGTTGCTGCAAAAATGATACAGACAGAGAGGTCGGTCAGAAGTTTATTGAGCTAGATAATGAAATTTCGTTTATGCCTATCTCCAACTATATATTGGAAGTTCTATTGAGCTAGAAATGAAACTTCGTCTGTACCTGTCACCTGCCATTTGTTAAGTTCTCCTCCTTTCTTGTAGCACATTATCTCTAACAATCGCAGTCTCCAAGAACTGTTATTATATTTTCAATCTTTAGGTTGTTCTGATATATTTTATCTCCTTACATAGAATGGAGAGAAATTGGGCTATGAGACGGAAGCTTTTGCAGTATATGATGCTATGAGGTCAATTCCTACTTATGTACTTCCCCACGTTCCTCTTTTCTCGCAACCTATATGCTGTTCCTAAATCCTCTCCAGATTACTTCCCTCTTGTTGTTGCTTTGCACATTTTCACTGATGACGACTTTTATACCAGTTAGTAAGTATAGTTCTTTCTTTATATGAAATGTGCATGTTTTGTTGTTGACAAGCTGATGGCTTGAAACACTAGCAAACCTCATTGATTGCATCTTGTAGATGAAATTTGAAATCATGTCTCTTTAGGTTACATATAGTGTTGAAAAGTGTCGAATATATGTACAGGTAGGTTACGTAGTGGAATTGGAGCCTAACTAGCGGATTGGGTTAGTAGAGTTTGATTTGGAAACGTCTGTAACTCGGATTCCTATAAAAAGGGGTGCCGCGCCGCTGATTGTAACCAACAAGCCAATTCGGATCTATCGGAGTCATCCCGCAGAGGGCGTCAGACCGGCCGACCCTTGGAGTACGGGATGTTGACACAGATAATCCAGGAATAAAGGGGAGGTGCGCCCAGCAACGGCCCCGGGGATGTAGGTTTCGGCTGAACTTCGTTAACAAATATCGGTGTCGATTCTCTCTCTTGATTGCATCTAGATCTAATCGCTGCGGGACGACTGGTTTTGCAATATATAGATAATCACAAATATCGGAGTCCATTATGCAGAAAAGTCAACATAGTATTGCTAAATACTTTAATATTTATTGTTACTGTATAAGAAGTCTTGAACAATTTCCTTTCTAACCCTAGTCAGATGGACTAATTCTATACTATATCGGGGATGAAATGATATAAGATGTAAAGACATGCAGATATGCTGCATGTGGACCTTCACCAAACAACAGTAACATTTTCCTGATGTGTGCCTTTTTCTCCTGTCAGTGGAGGAAACATGACTGTGGTGGCCTCAGCTGATCTCATTGACTTTCATTACTATTTTTTTTTGGGGAAACCTTCCATTACTATTCATGAAGAACATATTGTAGGAGTGCGTTAAAACATAGTGTAGCAGCGCCTTGCAATTGTTTCTCATATTGTTTGCCCTCCTCTTAACAGTTTCTAGTTCTGCCCTGTTTTCAGCAGGGTAGATCTATGTTGATGTCACATGGGTCTGGGGGGAAGAAGCCCTCAATGGCCTGACCTGGCTCCCTAGTGTACAAGAGCCTATACATGACCCAGAAGAAAGGAAAATAACACACTTGGTGCTCTCTGCTGACCAGCCCATGATCACAGTAATCTCTTTCTTAACTGAGCCACAACCTCCAGCGACCTCTTTCCAACTACCATGATCACAGTACCTCTCCATTGCGCCGCACCCACTTCCGTGCTGATACACTTGGAACTCTCTTATTGACCAAACACTATCATACTCGGGATTCTGTTGGTGACCAAATACTAGCATACTTCTCCCAGGTTGTGTGACTATATATGGTGATTATTTGGATTAGCTTTGAAAGTGCACATACATGTTCAGCCCTCTGTTATGGTCTGTGCATGCCAAAGCTATGTCAGCACTCGATGGCCTCCAAGATGCATCTTTGGCTACTAAATTCTATGAAAAATGTTTGTTAAAGAACGCATGTAATATGGTGAATCTACTGTTACTATTTTCATATGGCCAATCTTGTAATTTTACATATATTGTTAGTCAAAGTTAGAAAAGTTTGACTGCATGTTCTCTAAAGATACAGAATAGGTAGTCCATTTAGTGTGCATTCTCCATTAATTCTTAACGTGCATCATTTTATTAGATGTACTTTGCTAACTGGTTTTTTTGAGGCCTTGTTGTTTAATGACTTCTCTTCTTGTCTAAAAAGTCATTTTCATTGTCTGTTCTTATTCTTATCTAAAGATACGCATGTAGCCTAGCCATTGCAACACTTCTTCTGGAATGCTGTCTTATATCTTGACCTAATGCAGGTATGTAAAAATCCCAATTTTCACACTGTGTATTGGTAATGCATGGGGAGAAGCTGCTTTACTCTTGGCTGCTGGTGCTAAAGGTAACCGTGCCGCACTTCCATCATCGACAATAATGATGAAGCAGGTCATTTATTTTCCTTTTATTGATAGCGATAACAGTTTAATTTCTATCTTGGATGATTATACCACACACCACTGATGATGATGGCAGAATCTCGTAATACATTCTTCCTCTTAGATCTTGGTGCGCACGTGCACATACTTCTTTTGTGGACATGTGCAGCTGTGTACAATATCATTAGTCTTTACTTGTTTAAAAATATGAGGCTAGAATGTCTTACTCTTCTGACCTGTAATGTGCAGCCAATTGGTCGATTTCAAGGACAGGCGACGGATGTTGACATAGCAAGAAAAGAAATACGAAATGTGAAGATAGAAATGGTATTTTCCCATTCCTTGCAGGAAGAAAGATCTGATAACCCCAGCTTGAATTCAAACTAATTCTGCATTATTTAATATGTTCTTGTCTTTAGCACTCAAAAGCATTGTTCTAGTTCATTACTATGGTCACATACCAACTTTTGCGATTCTAGACTCCCTACTTTTGTCCATTCATTGGTAATCTACACCCATTTGTTGTATTTATAAGTCTTGAAGCCACTTCGCTCAATTTCCAAACATCGCGACTTGTCCACGCCAGAACAAGAGAACAATAGTTCCATGTGCAGCATTCCTCATAGCAATTTAATTCATAGTTCTTGGCTTAAATGAGTTATCAGGGAAACAAATTAAACATTGATAACCCATCATTACCAATACAACATGTACATTGTAAAAAAACTGTTGGCGGTAGCCATGTGCTATGGGAAATATAGTCTCCTGGTTTTGTGGAGAGAACCCTGCCTCCTGCTCATAGAGAATCACTATTCATCACCAGGGCCCTGCTCCTGAAAATCAGGCATAAGAAGTCTGGTTGAAAGAAAAAACCTCAGAAGTATCATAGCTCATGGTCATATTTTCTGTCCTGAGAAATGATAAATGACATTTCCATATTTATAGGTACCAAACAGCGATCCACCTTAAGAAACACATGGTTACATGCAAGTTATCTGAAACCAAAATCTTGTATGGATTAGTTGGCGAAAATGCTTCTTGGACCTATGTTGGCAAAAATTAATTGCCTTGCATTAGGTTAGAGATATTACAGCCCCTGATGGTCTCACACTTCGAAAATATGATCAAAACCCCTGTGGCTAAAGATGTTTCTTTGCATTATTTTCATGCATGCTACATAAAATATGGTAGTTGTCAAGGAAGAGAATCTGAAGGGGCAGGCAGTCTATTCAGCAGGTCATTTATAGATGCAAGGCCATTGCTATAATAAACGTTCTCTTGTCATTCAGGTTAAGTTGCTCTCAAGGCACATCGGTAAACCAATGGAAGAGATCGCTCGGGACATCAGGCGTCCTAAATACTTTAGCCCCAGCGAAGCTGTGGATTACGGCATAATTGACAAGGTAAAATCTCCAGACTAAGCAAAAGGAACCAACTTTGACAGTAACTCCACTCTATTTCAACAGGTGCTCTACAACGTGAAGAGCCAGGCAGACCCCGGTGACGTCTCAGAACTTAAAGGGATTTAATTTGACATAGAGGTGCAGTACAACTAGGCATATTTTTGTAAGATTTTTGGATAGGCAAATGCAATGCACAAGATGTTAGTGTGGGTTATTCTGATACGGGATTGCCATTTGGATTGGTGGGCCGATAATGCTCTTGCTTCTATGGCTGGGTTGGTCAGTTGGTGTATGTGGTTCCTTGAGCTGCGATTCCTGTAGTTGCTAACTCTTGTTTTTTTCGTTTGTGTTAGAACTAAATCACATTTGGAAGATTAAGTCGGTCTGTAGTTGCTGAACCGTGGAACCTAGTTAATTAGACGAATTCCGTGGAACCTAGTTAGTTAGACGAATCTTTAAGATTTAACCGTTACATCTAAAAAATGCTTTTAACATACTGTTACATCACAACAGAAAATAAATAAGTGATTTTGAAAAGTCACTGCAATGCCAAACAGTACCTAATATAACATAGGGTTAAAATTAAATTCAAAAAAAAATCTGTATGAATAAAACAAATCACATGCAGAATTTATTTTGTACCCTTCAAATGTGGTTGACTTAGGAGTAAAAGTAGCTCGGTTGGTGGGTTACAGGTGGGCAAGCCATCCACCTGTGGTTGAATCGTAGCTGCCCCATTTAAGGGTGAAAAAGTGTAGTCTAATGCATGGTGCCTCGGCGTTTACAGTGCGTGGGGGGTTAAAGTGTCTATTTAGAAAAAAGCAAAAGTGATCAACTCTGATCTCGAGATTATCTCATCTATTTATATCTATACAAATATAAAGAGTATAAGTTGAGTTGAGATACGATAAAATATAGAGAGTATAAGTTGATATACGATACTTTCAATCTAAGGCTTCTAATTTCATAATTCTCTATTTAATGGTTACAAAGAAAGATAGACCCTTTCTAACCTCTCGTATACTTATTACCTTATAATTATACTTATTGCTTTCTAGTTACTCCCTAGTTTTAATTGTACTAGGAACCGCAATACATATTTTTTCACAAGTATATTGCATAGGATATATACTCATATGTGAAAACCTGCTCGAAGAAAAAAGACCGTACAATAAATATATGTTAAAAATATAAGCATTAAAATTTTCTAAATAAAAAATAGCATGTCAAAAATAAAAATTTAAAACATAAAAACAACATAGGGCTAATCATTTTCCTCGTTTATAAATACTTCACTAATTATTCACCGATGTCGATAACTATGGATAATTTATCCCTCAGACTAAAATGAGTCTAACAACAGATATGAGTTGTTCTTTCTAATGTAAAGTAAAGAATTTTGATACCATTGTTTCCTTCGCCAAGCCTTTTTGTGAAATATATTTAGCCATGTTGGTTGAAGACCCCGATGAAAGTAGGATCCCATGACATGACAAGGATGAGAACGTTGGGTCCTTTGAAGGTGGGGAGGCGGGTTGTATGTTGCACTCGGCCCATTTAGAATTGAGACGAAGTGCAACCCATGTATGTGGCGTGCATGAGGGAGTTGGAAATAATACTATCTTGCTAGTTTAGCTTGAGAAGCACCAACATATAAGTACATATATTTCAATGGTGACAACTTGTGATTAATCGTTTTACACGAAATGAGAATAAAAGTCCAAGCGGATTGCTATCTATGTATATCATCCCTAATTTAGAACCTAAGACGTTATAGGGAGAAGAGATGAGGCCTCTTCAGATCTCACCTGGATTTCGTAGCGAGGGAGAAGTGAGACGACCGAAAATGGTAGTGAAAATAGAACGATCAGAAAATGAGAAGAGCATGGGAAGCATCTTGAGCCTACCCAGCGCCATCAACAGATACGCGGCCGGGACGTGACCCGAGCCTTCGTAAGGATTAAAACGGAAACAAAACAGATAAACGCACAGTAAAAATAACGTGGCGGCACATCATAGGCCAAACAAAACTGGTGGACATCTCAGATGGCGTAGTTCTAATCAGCCATGTTATTTGGAGAGGTACTTGTGAACAGTGACTTCGTGACTCACTAATAACACATGTTAGCATGATCATTTCTTCTTTTCTTCCTATTTTAAATTTAAATTTAAATTTTACCCGAATTCTAAAAAGCGCATATGCGCTAAATGTGTTTTCTAGGTGGACAAACCGTGGTCGTCCGATTCCGTGCGATGCGATGGGGGATTCCGTAGTAGATGTGCGGACGTGTCAAGTGGGGTGGGCGAGTGGGTGTGCCCGATGTTTCACAATTTTGATGGCAGGTGTTGTGGCGTTTGAATATTAGGAGCCGCGTCACCACATCTCTCTATCTTTGTTCCTCTTCTACAGTTTCCCTCTCCCACTCGCGATTCTCTCCACCATAGCTAGGGTTCCACCCGTTCCCAGTGAGACAAGGCAGTACGGGAGTGGAAGCTTAGCTAAACGAGAGGGAAGAGAGGTGGGGTGGGGGGTGGGGGAAGAGAGGTGTGGTTAGTGATGTTTTCGCTCCATACGGTGATGACAGCGCGTTGCGCGGTGATGTCAAGTTGGTGGATAGTGACATACGCACGAGCGGTTGCAGTTCGGCGATGACAGCGCGTTGCGCGGTGATGTCAAGTTGGTGGATAGTGACATACGCACGAGCGGTTGTAGTTCGGCGATGAGGGGGTGTCGCTCAGTGACACCGAACTAGCACCTGTGATGTACGGCGACGCACACTCCGACGGTTGCTGTTCAACGATGAGCGGTTGTTCTGCTACGATTGGGTGGTGGAAGTTGCTTCTACTAGTGACTGGAGGCTTGTCCACTTGAGGCGCTACGGCTACGATTTGGAGGATCTTGGTCTCGACGGTAAGTTTTTCCAACCGCCACTAACTTGTCGGATTTTTTGCTTGGATCGTTGATTAGATTGATGGTTATCAGGTGTGGCGATATGATAGAGCATTTTTGGTTGGTGATGAAATACTTGAGGATTGGTTGATGATTTTTAGTTCCGCGTGGATGATTCGCACTGTCGGCGATACGGGGACCAGGGTCCCCTAAACCGCTGGCAAAGGTTCAACTTGACACTGTTAAGAAGAGATGCTCGGGAGCTCACCCCGAGCACTGTTCCCACTCGGCTAATCGAGGGGAGCCTCGAGTCGTCCCTTAAGGGTACTTCCCGAGAACCCAAGGCGACTTGGCCCCCGCTCGGGATGAATCAAGAAGAGGTGCTCGGGGGCTCACCCCGAGCGCCCGAGGCAACTTGGCCCCCGTTCGGGGCGCAGAGTGCCCCGCCTGGTGAGGCAGCCTGGGGGGCGTGCTTGGGGGCTCCCGACCCCGGGAGCCCGAGCACCCCTTGTGGGCCCTTCCTCAGTCCTCGTGGCCCGACAGGCGCAGTTAATGCCCGTCTGACGGGCCTGTCTACTCCAAGTCCGCTGCAGTGGACATGATGGCGAATCCTGACAAGTTCCCATCCTCCCAAGAGATAAGCCACATCAGCTATCGGTCTTGGCCGAGGATGGGGTGTTCAGATGCCTTTTTGACTTTGAGGGCACGCGAACGCGCGCCTAAAAGGACCGAGATGCCGACTAGAGGGGGCGTGAATAGTTGGCTTATAAAATTTCCCTCTTTTAATCTTTTGTTTAAGTTGTCAGATTAACTTCACAAGTTAATAGTGGACAGCTGTGACACAGGTGAGTGACACAGATGGAAACTATGTGTAAATTAACACACAGCTGTCACACAGGTGAAAGACACCGGTGAAGAGTTAACCTAACACAGGTGCTCTACTTAGACTGCCTGTGACACAGGTGCTGACACAGGTGAATACAAGTGAATGAAGCAACTGTGTAACAGATGATCACACACAGGTATAAAGGTAATCTAGCACAGATGAAAAGGTAAACTAGGCAGATCAAGTCTAAGAGACACTAGCAAGCAAGGATAAACAGATATGCATGCAATACAAGGAAGTAAAGGAGACTCAGGGGTTTTTCACCGAAGTTCCCAACTCTTTGCAGAGAAGGTACGTCTCCGTTGGAGAGACCACTCCTAAGAGCTGGCCAGCACTAAAACGTGCTTCTTCTCCGAGTACCTGATCCTTCAGGACTCTTCCTTTAGCTTGTGGAGATCCTTTTGCCTTGGAGCAGGTAGACTTCAGAACACCTTCACAAACTACTGGTTCAGCCCACACAAGTTTGGGTGATATCAGCAACTCCTACACCCGTCTAGGAGTAGACAAACTCCAAGAGTAACAGATGATGCAGCAGCAATCTCTTGGAGGAACCTTTGCTCGTGCTCTAGCTCACAAACTCACTCGAACTAACCCTTAGGCTCTTGGCTCTTGTGGAGTGGTTGGAGGCTTTGCAACGGTCGTATGTGAATCACTGATTTGAGCAAGGTTGAGGACGAAGTCCTCCCCTGATCCCCTATATATAGGGTCCTCAGGCACCTGACCGTTACCCTGTTGCCACATAGGATTAAGTGAGCCACCGGTGTCAACCACCGGTGACACAGCTACACACTACGCCCAACTGTACCCGGCTCAGGCAGACCGACACCTGTGTCACCGGCGGCACACACAGGTGAACCCTTAGCTGATAGCCGCACTACTCAGCCCGGTCCTGGCACATGACATGCCCTCAGCATACTTCAGACTCTAATACCTATAAGGAGAGAACCTCCGACAGACTTCTGACTCAGCAGACCGCCCATCGCAGTGCAGATACCTTAGCATTTTCAAGCTCTCCCCTGGTACAGAGATGTATCTGAGTCATAGAGCGGAAGACCACCTGTGACACAGCTGTGTCACACAGGTGCCTAAAGCTCTAGGGTTTTCACTGTTAGTACTGTAGAGCACTAACACAAAACAGCTTTATACTTTGTGCAAAGCTATTAACACAGGGCAATTGACCTCAAAACATCAATCCCCTTGACCAACACTCTGAGCAATGAGCAAGGTTCCTTTAGACAACTGCTATTGTTTCATTCCTCTTGATAGTACGGGTGATTCTTATGGACTCAAAGAAACTAGTAAATCTAGGCTTTACCTGTCACCAACTGAAGTCACGGCCCTTGACGCATCAAGCCACCATCACCTTGCTTGCATCTCCCTGCACAGCACCGGCTTCTTCTCAGCTGTGACACAGCTGCCTAGCACAACCATTTCTTTGTCCTTGAAACCACCTTGTACCCTTTTTGGTGGCCATCCTTCTCTGGATAACCCTACTTCATGGAACCTGTAAACTCTGCTTACACTCAATGTAAACATTAGATTCCAGTTTAGGTTGCCATTAACCATCAAAACAATATTAGGGCCTAGATGATCTTTCAATCTCCCCCTTTTTGGTGGTTAGTGGCAACCCAAGCTTCACACATTCAAATATATAGAATTGGAATATTGAAACATGTGTATGTTGATAGAATATACTCCCCCTGAATCTGTGCATAAAAGATTTGGTTAACAAGAGATGCACAGTTTACAAGTTTTAAGCATGGGAAGTATTTTCTGATGACTTGCATTCTTATCAGTTTAGATATGTTGGATGAATGATCAGAGCATTATATTCCTTATCATTTTCACTATCTAACTGAGGCAGATACTGATAATTAATCTGAGCAAGTCATATCAAACATATGTATATCAGAGCACAAAACATGCAAGACATGCATCAGCGCATTTGATATGTATATCAAAGCATGACAGACATGTATATATCAGAGCATACATATGTATAACAGAGCAAACTATGTATCTGAGCATTCACACATGTTTGACAGAGCAAAATGTGCATCAGAGCATTCCAACATATAAGAATGAGCATACGAATGCATAAGACATGTATCAGATCAAAAGATTTGCATAAAAGATACAATGTTATCAAGACATAAGATACAGAAGAAGAACCAAGTCTTGATACATCATTTTGAAAATAATTTCCCAATGCTCTCCCCCTTACACCATTTTCTTCTCTTCCCCTTGCCCCTTGCACCACTCTACTCTCTCCCCCTTTGACACTAAAACACCCAAAAAGGAATAGAGGAGGAAGAGATGCTTCAAGAAGACTTGCTCTTCAGCAGCTGAATAACCTCTGATTGCTGGTTGGACATATCTGAGAGCTGAGGTTGAACTTGAGCCATGTTGGCTTTCAGATGAGAGATCTCTTCCTGAAGCTGACTATGTTCTTCACGCAAGGCAACAAATTGAGCTGGCATGATCTTGTTCAGATAAGCTCTGGCAGGGTCGCAGGAGGTGTCATCATCATCAGCATCAGCTGTGTCTGGCATAGATGCAGCAGCTGTGGCACCGGTGGGAGCTTGGCATGGAACAGGGGATGACCTTGGGGGAGCAGTTGGAGCAGCTGTATGACTGAGAGATGACACAGCTGGTCCAGGAGATTCTCCAAATAAGGCAGGGACTGCACCCTCATCTGGATGATCATCTGCCTGAGGTCTAAGCTGGGTTTTGAGAGTCTTCACAGAGAGATCAAGTGTAGAATCCAGAAGACCTGTTCTTTGAAGGATCATGTACATGATGTACGATCCATACCTCAGCTTAGCCTTTTTGTCCTTGGTGACAGCATCTATCTCATGAAGGATGTATCTTGCTACATCAAAGTGCTGATTCTTAGCTATATGCACCAATATCTGCCAGGTTGCATTGTAGACAGCATCTGTGTTTCCCCCTTTGGGTTGAAGAGTGACATTAAGAATCTTGATCAGATGCTTGGCTGTGATGGTTATACCATTGAAATATACATGATCTTAAGGGGCCTTGGCAGGGAATCTGAAGTTCCTTGGATATAATTTTCTTCTCACTTCATTAGGAACTGGTGCAAGCTTGAAAAGATTTGGCATACCTGATTCTAGAGGGGCATGCATTAAGCTGTTGAACTCTGGAGCTGTGATTGAAAGAAGTTGACCTCTTGTCTTCTAGAGCATAACATCCTGATTCTCCTGTTCTATCCAAACTGTGGCATAGAACTCCTTGATGATCTCAGGATCATAATCTTGCTGGAGATTGTATAAGAATTCAAGACCTGAGGCTTGGATCAGAGAAGGAACTGCTCTCAGTCTTGAATCTGTCATAGCTGACCAGTCTATTGTCTTGCAATCCACAAATCCTTTTGAGGCAAGAATCTCATGGTATACACCCTTTTGATGATCATTGTGGAATCTGGGGTCTGAGCAAGTTGGAGCTATAAACTCCTGATCTTCAGAGAAGTATGGGTTTGTTGACCTCATCTTTATGAATGAACTTGGTCTCATCGAGGCAACTCTGCACTTCGATCTCTTGGGATCACTCTTGGGCAGTTTCTTGACTGCAGCTCTTGAGATGAATTGCATTTGATTTGCCTCAGTCCTCAGAGCATGAGAAAAGATGTAATGATATTTTTCTTCCATGTCTTCTTCTCCAACTGAGTGACTGGGAGAGCTGTCCTCATCTTCTGCCACTGCTTCCTCTTCTTCTTCTTCTTCAGCTTCTTCTGCTGATTTGGCACTTGGAGATGAGCTCTCTGCCTGATAATCTTCATCAGAATCAGCTCTGCCTGCTCTTGGCCTTGGAGGAGTCACAGACACGCCTCTTCCATCATTAGATGAGCTCTCGGAGCTTTCTTCTTGCTCAGCTGATTTACTGACCTGTGCCACAGGTAATGACACAGGTGCGTGAACCGACTGAGCTGGGTCAGCTGGCAGTGGCACAGGTGATGGAGACCGGTGAGAGTCTTGGGCCTAAGCTTCTTCTCCTGCCTGAGACACAGCTGGTTGAGACAGCTGTGGACTTGATGGTTTTGCAGCCACTGGCGACTCTATTGAAGCTGGTCTTGGAGATGAAGGTGCTTGAGCCTTTGGTGCACCTTGTTCTTCAGCTTCAGAGACTAGAAACTGAGAAGGAGACATTGGTTTCTGAACATCCAGGGTGGAAATAGATTCAATGCTGGTTGAACTTTGAGATTTTCTTCCTTTCCTCTGGTATGTCTGTAGACAGGACTTGCCTGGACTAGCCACCTGTGTCACCGGTGGTAGCATCTCCTTCTTGATTTCTTGAAGAGCTTGCTTCTATTGATCCAACTGATCTTTGAGAGATGGCTTAGAGTTCTGGGTTGTTTCGGAGATTATTTTAACCTCAGGTTCTTGTTCAGGCTTCTTTGCAGCAGGCTCCTCAGTGATTTCCACTGTATTAGATCTCTTTCTCTTTGGAGCTGATGGAGCTGGAAGTGCAACTGGAGCTGGAAGAACAGCTAGGGGAGCATCAGCTTTAGGAATAGGAATGGCACCAGAAAGCATCCCCTGCTTGGTCTTGAGCTCAGTACGTAGAGCTTGTTTCTCAGCACCAGGAGGTGTTCGTACTATCTTTCCAAGCAGGTCATTAATCTCCTGAGCAAGAATTCTTTCAACATCAGCCCTGCTGAGCCCTGGTTTGTGTATAGTTTGAGCTGGAGGAGGTTTTCTGAAATCTGCAGATAGTTGACCCCTCTTGAGTCTGATCTCAGCCATTAGATATTGTTTGTCAAGCCCACTTGAGGAATTTGCTTTCTTCTGCAGCTCTTCTATCTCATAAATTAGATGCCTATCTCTGGCATCAGTTTTAGATAAGCTCCTCTGATCCTTAGACCCTTGCAACAAGCATTTTGTTGAGAGCTTATCCTGCTTTTCAAGGATTTGCTTTCTGATTTCAACTGCAGCATCATGAGAAGATGTTGATTGCAACTGCTTGTGCAAATCTGCAATTTCTTTTAAGAGTTCCTTATCTTGTTCTGTTGGAACAGGAATGCCCATTGAAACAGGCCTTGCAGCCTCTGAAAGCTCAAAGCTTTTGGCAGTATAGATAGTGGTCAGCTTTTTCTTGGTTTCTTCATCTGTTTCTTCTCTCATTTGAGCTGCTAACTTATCTAATTCTTCAAGGATTATCTGATCATGCTCAAGATCTTCTTGAGACACTTTAGGCGGTGGAGTAGTGTCGGAGTATTATTCCGGCAATACTTAATATGGGGCGGTGTGAGCACAGCAAATCAGGATGGGTGCACACGGGAGACAGGATTTAGACAGGTTCAGGCCCTCACAGAGAGGTAATACCCTACATCCTGCGTTGGTGGCTGGTATTGCTTGTATCCCGAGTGCCGCAAGCCCTAGAGAATCGATCTCGAGGGGGCTTGAGCTATGAAACAATGGAGACTTAGAGACTTAGCTCGTTACCAATCGGAGGTCCCCTACCGAGCCTTATATAGGCGGCCGGGATAGGGTTACAGGAGTCCGGATCGGTTAACAGATTGATTTCCTATTCAGTTACAATAGATTCCGAGTAAGCCGGACGGTTATTAGTTCATGTCTTGTACTCCACGTTGATGAGGCACCCCCGTGTAGGAGTCGGACTCCGAGTAGTCGGCCCGGCCTGCCCTGCAGCCAGAGGGCCGGATTCGTCCTCCTTGATGATCCCCGGGTGCCACGTCATCATCAGTAGCCCCCGAGTCCTTCACGATCTTGCTGCTATCGGTCGGCGCTTCTAATCAAACTTCCCGAGTGACTTCTGCTGGCAGAGAGATTGCGAAGGACTGATTGAACTCTTGTGGAAAAGACAATAAGAGCCGAGTAATATTCACCCGTAAGGCAGGAATATTATGGCAGGCGAGTTAATAGCGGGTAACCCTGGTGACACCCGATCTATCCCTTTGGATAGAGACCGGCTAATAGCTCAGCGTGGAGCGTGCCATGAATCCCGACTAGATTTCCGAGTAGCACCCGGCCTTCCCGAGTGGATTAGAGCCAGCTAGTGTCCCCTGAGGGAATGCCTCTGAAACCTTCGTCCGGACCAGAGAAAACAAGCCATGGCGTATAGGTTCCCGAGTGATGAAGCCTTACACCGAGTCATTCCACTGAACCTAGAAAGTCCGGGTCCCAGGGCCTCCCGAATAGTGTTCTCGGATGGTCTGGGTGGAGAATTCGGTAGCTCCGAGATGCTTGGCATCCGACTTGTGGCCTGTGGAAGGCACGCCATTACTGCCCCTCAATCGGGTGTACTCAGGCGACTGCGTTCCTGCTTGAGGCCAGCCGCTGAGACCCTTCATAACCGTAGCGCCCGGTCCCAATCATACCGGTAGCCGGCTAGTGGTTTGCGGAAAACACGCTTCGGTTGTTTGTTTAAAGGAGGAATATTCCGATCGGCCAGTAATTCTGGAAGGCCAGCCGTCGGATCCTCTTTTCATCAAACCGCACGAATCGCGGCGCAGTCTGGTCGTGGGCGCAGGAGAAGCGCGACGTGGCCCCGCCCAAATCGTGCGGCGGAATCCGAAACGGCACAATCGTGGGCGCGGCGAATTCGAGAACGTGCGGACGTGGGGAATCCGAACCGCCTGATCCATCCCTTCATATTCCGGGGAGTCTGCGGATTGGCCCACGCCTTCAAACATTCCCACATTCACCTCGCGCCCGTTGCTTCATCTCCCTTCCGCTCCCAAATCGCTCCGCGCGCTCCGCCCCACCAAAGACCCTAATTCCCGCTCCGGCCATCTCGGATGCAAGCCCCGGATTGGGAAGCCGATCCAACCGAAGCCGAGGAGGACGCTTTGGTGTGGAAGCTGCTGAGCTAGGAAGAGTCGCCCGCCGAACCGATGGCCCCTTGGATGAAGTCGACGGCGTCGGAGGCGAAGTTGGCGATCCTTGTGCGGATGGGGTTGCTACCGCCGAAGGAACTGATTGAGTGGCGCGCCGCCGCAGGAGAGACCGTCCCCACCCCGAATACCAGCGAGCTAGTCATCCACAGCTCATTCTTTGAGTGGGGGTTCTCGGTGCCGGTCCATCCATTCTTGCGAGGGCTGCTGTACTACTACGGGTTGGAGCTCCACAACCTTAACCCCAACAGCGTGCTCCACGTCACGAGCTTCATCACCCTCTGCGAGTGCTATCTCGGCATCCGGCCGCACTTCGCATTGTGGAAGCATCTTTTTATGGTGAAGCCGCAGCCGAGCAAGGACAACCCGACCGTGGTAGGAGGCGTCGGGTTCCAGCTGAGGTCGGGAGCGGCGAAGAGTTACCCGGCTCCTCCAATGCAGTCGTCGAACAAGGGCTGGCATGCCCAGTGGTTCTACTGTGCTAACGTCGACCCGGCGCTGCCGGCCTTCTCGGGCCAGCCGCCGGCGGTCAGGCCGAGTTGGTCGGACCCACCCCTCTACCGGGAGCAGGACAGCGTCACCGTCCTGATGGCACAGCTCGACCAGGCGATGAAGGCCGGGGTCACCGGAGCGGTCGTCGTCGCGACCTTCGTCCGGTGGCGGGTGCAGCCGGCCAAGCTTCGAGTGCATCCCATGTACCAGTACTCCGGCGAGGAGGACGTGACCCGGGAGGCCGCCGATGAGCTATCGGAGGGTGTGGGAGTATTATTCCGGCAATACTACTTATGGGGCGGCGTCAGCACAGCAAATCTGGATGGGTGCACACGGGAGACAAGATTTAGACAGGTTCAGGCCCTCTCGGAGAGGTAATACCCTACGTCCTGTATTTGGGGGCTGGTATTGCTGTATCCCGAGTGCCGCAAGCCCTAGAGAACTGATCTCGAAGGGGCCTGAGCTATGAAACAATGGAGATTAAGCTAGATGAGATGTTCTGCCGATCGGAGGTCCCCTACCGGGCCTTATATAGTCGGCCGGGGTAGGGTTACAGAGTCCGGATCGGGTTAACAGATATGTTTCCTATTCGGTTACAACCAATTCCGGGTAAGCCGGACAGGTATTAGTCCTTGTCTTGTACTCCACGTTGGTGAGGCATCCCCGTGTTGCAGTCGGACTCCGAGTCGTCGGCCCGGCCTGCCCTGGGGTCTGTGGGCCGGATTCGACCTCCTTGACTATACCCGGGTGCCATGTCACCATCAGTAGCCCCCGAGTCCTTCACGATCTTGCTGCTGTCGGCTGAGGCTTCAGGTCGAACTTCCCGAGTGGTTCTCACCAGCAGGGAGATTGCGAAGGGCTGATTGAACTCCTGTAGAAAAGACAGTAAGAGCCGAATAACATTCACCTGAAAAGGCAGGAATATTATGGCGGGTGAGTTAATAACGGGTGAGCTCTGGTGGCACCCGGTCTATCCCTTTGGACAGAGACCGGCTGATAGCCCAGCGTGGAGCATGCCATGAATCCCGACTGGATTCCCGAGTAGCGTCTAGTCTTCCCGAGTGGGTGAAGCCAGCTAGTGTCCCCTGAGGGAACGCCTCTGAAACCTTCATCAGAACCAGAGTCAACAAGCCATGGCGCATAGGTTCCCGAGTATCGAAGCCTTACGCCGAGTCATTCCACTGAACCTGGAAGATCCGGATACCAGGGCCTCCCGAGTCATGCTCCCGGGTGGTCTGGGTGAAGAATTCGGCAGCTCCGAGATGCTCAGCATCCGACTTGTGGCCCACTGAAGGCACGCCATCGCCGTCCCTCACTCGGGTGTACTCGAGCGACTGCATTCCTGCTTGAGGCCAGGCGCCGAGACCCTTTGCGACCGAAGCGCCCGGTTACGAGCTGGTTGGTAACCGGCTGGCGGTTTTACGGGGAACACGCCTCAGTCGCCGCTTTAAAAGAGGAATATTCCGATCGGCAATTAAACCCGGAAGGCCAGCCGTCAGATCCTCTTCTTCATTAGACCGCACGAATCGCAGCGCGGCCAGGTCGTGGGCGCGGGATCCGCGCGACGTGGCCTGCCCGAAACGCACGGCGGAATCCGAAACGGCTCGGTCGTGGGCGCGGCGAATCCGAAACGTGCGCGCGTGGGGAATCCGAACCGCCCGGCCCTCCCCTTTATATCCGGCCGAGGCTGCGGGAGGGACCCACGCTCTCAAACATTTCCGCACTTCCCAAGTGCCCGCCGCTTTGTCTTCCTCGTGCCCCCAAATCGCTTCGCGCGCTCCGCCAAAACCCTAATCCCCTCGGATGCAATCCCCGGACTGGGAAACTGACCCGAGCGTAGCTGAAGAGGACGCCCTGGTTTGGAAGCTGCTAAACGAAGAGGAGGAGTCGCCCGCCGATCCAATGGCCCCTTCCGCGTGGATGAAGTCGACCGCGTCGGAGGCGAAGCTCAACATCTTGGTCCGGATGGGACTGCTGCCGCCAAAGGAGCTAGTTGAGTGGCGCGCCGCCGTGGGGGAGACCATTCCGACCCCGAACACTGGCGAGCTGGTGATGCACTGCTCGTTCTTCGAGCGGGGGCTATCGGTGCCGGTTCATCCCTTCCTCCGCGGCCTCCTTTACTACTACGGGTTGGAGCTCCACAACCTCAACCCAAACTCCATTCTGCACGTCGCCGGCTTCATCACGTTGTGTGAGTGCTATCTCGGCATCCTGCCGCACTTCGCGCTGTGGAAGCACCTCTTCATGGTGAAGCCGCAGCCGAGCCGGGACAACCCGGCCGTCGTTGGAGGAGCCGGGTTTCAACTGCGGTCGGGGACGGCGAAGAAATACCCGGCCCCGCCGATGCAGTCATCCAACAAAGGATGGCACGCGCAGTGGTTCTACTGCGCCAACCCGGAGCCGGCGTTGCCTGCCTTCTCGGGCCAGAAACCGGTGGCCCGGCCGAGCTGGTCGGACCCACCCCTTGACCGGGAGCAGGACAGCGTCGAGGTGCTGATGGGGGCGCTGGAGCAGGTGATGAAGGCCGGAGTCACCGGGACGGTCGTCGTTGCCACTTTCGTCCGGTGGCGGGTGCAGCCGGCTAAGCTCCGGGTGCGACCCATGTTCGACTACAAAGGAGCGGAGGACCCGACCCGGGAGGCCGCCGACGAGCTGTCGGAGGGTGAGGTGCAGAGTCGGCTGGAGAAGCTTCTGGCACCGGGGACGAACCTAGACTTGTCCGGGTGTCCAGCGCCTTTCACTTGGAGAAACCCGCCAACCAACGTAAGTGGCCGCTGTTCTTCCTTATCTGTTTAGTTCTCTACCGAGTCTTACTCGGGCTTTGCTTTTATGCCTTCGCAGGTCCTGTTTGGCTTTGCTTCCAGCCCTCCCCTCCCGGAGGACGAGATTTGGAACCAGCCACGGTACGCTGATGTTCCGAAGGGCGAACCGCCGCCGCCGGGAGCGGCGGGGGTATCTTCACCCGGCGCCGGCAAAGCGAAGGGCGCCGGGTCCTTAAAGGGTGCCAAGTCCTCCAAGGGGAAAGGACCGGCGGTTGCTACGCCCCCTCCTCCTCCCGTAAGCACGACGGCCCAGGAGGAGGAAGAGGAGGAGTCGGATGCCGGCGGCACCTTCTTCGTGCGGAGACGGAGGCCCCAGCGCAGCGATGACCCGCCGTCAGCGGCCAGCGCGGGGGTCGCATCCGACGTCACGGAAGAATCTTCCACCGGCGCTTCCACCGGCGCTGATCCTGCGGTGCCGGCCGCTGCCCCGAGTGAGGTCACTCGGGCAGCTGGTGATGACGCCCCCACTAGCCGGGGGGAGAAGCGCGACGCCGACACGGCCTTCGGGGCGTCCGGCGGGTCGGGGGCCCCGCCAGCCCCGGCTGCCGCTGCACCCGGGCCACGAGCCGCGGGGGTGAAGAAGAGGCTCGTCGTCGCTCGGTCTGCGAAGTAAGTGCCCTGCCGACTGACTTCTTGGATTCTTTCGTCTTCATGTACTGACGCGGTTGATCTTGTCGTTTCTATAGGACGCGGAAGACGGGGGACACCACCAAGGCGCCCTCGAGTGGCCCGGGATCCAACCAGGGTGGAGACCCCCCGGCGCCAGACACCCGGGCGTCGCCGCCTCCGCCGGCGGCTGCTCCTTCCTCCTCTCGGCCGGCGTCGCCTCCAACCGTGGTCGCTCGCGAGCCAACTCCCGAGCAACCCGGCACGCAGGCAGTCCCGCCAGTCACCCCTCAGGAGGAGTCCTCCATCGGAGCATTGGTGCCGGCGGGGGCCGCGGATGCTAGCCGGGACGTGGTGATGGCGGAAGGTGCGGCTCCAGAAGCGGGCGGGGCTGCTTCGCCGGCGCGTGAGGACGAGCCCGCCGAGACCTCGCCAATGCAGGAGATCAGCGGGGCTCCGCCCTCAAAGCCATGCTCGGAGTTGGTGGCGCGACCGCTCCGAATCGGGGAAAAGGAGCCGGGGCAGCCGGCCGCGGTGGTGGTCGATGACACCGAGGAGGAGAGGGAGTGGCGCGCGGCTACGGAGTGCGCCGAGCAAATCGGGGAGATCCTCCCTGCTTTGCTGAAAGCGTCAAGGGAGGCGGCCAACCTGCTGAACGGCAGGCTGTGCCCTTTGATGGAGGTGAGTACTGTCCTTTTTGTGAGAATGTGTCCCTAGGAAGTAGCCCCCGGGCCTCTGCCCGACTAAGGTAGTCGGGCGGGGGACCCCTTGTTTTTTCTTTGTATTTGCTGCTCTGGGTGCACGAACAGTGCACCCAGAGGGTGTAGCCCCCGAGCCTGCGGTCGACTAGGATAGTCGGGCGGAGGGTAGATGTAGTATAGTCTGTAGACTCTTCTCCGGGTGCACGAACAGTGCACCCGGAGGGTGTAGCCCCCGAGCCTCCACTGGGTCCTTGGGGCCGAGTGGAGGGTTTTGATGATGCAGCCGGGCGGACTAACTTGTTTGTCTTCTGCAGCAGGCGCTGAACCAGCGGTCGCAAAGCAAGACCGCCGTCCTCCAGGACCGACTGCCGGTGATCGAACGGATGGAGCTGCGGAAATCCGAGTGGGACAAAATAACCGCAGCCCGGCAGACGGCGGAGGACGTGGCGCGCAAGCGCGGGGCGGAGATCACCGGCCTGAAGGCTGGTCTGTCCCTGGAAATCGCCAAGTCCCAAGGTAGGCCTGCCGAGTGACCTTTGTCTTTCGCATACTGCTTGTTGCCGAGCTAACGCGTTGTGCCGGTGCAGCCGCCGAAGACGAGGTGTCGAAGCTGAAGGCGGAGCTCGAGGCGGCGAAGGCCCGCGCCCGGGACCTCGACGAGGCGCTTGAGGCGGAGAAGGCCTGGAGGGCGCAGCTGCAGCGCGAAGCCGAGCCGTTGCAAACCCGTGCCCGGGATTGCGACCTTGCCAAGCAATGGGCCAGGAGAGTCGAGAAGGAGCTCGAGTCGGAGAAGGCCCGGGCGGACTTGGCGGAGAAGATGGAGAAGCAGACGAAGCTTGACGCCGTGTCGGCGGCCAAGAGGGCCACTGAGGCTGAGGAGGCAACCAAGGCCGCGAAGAAGGACGCCGAGTCGGCGGCCAAGCGGGCCGCTGATGCGGAGGAGGCGGTCAAGGCTGCGAAGAAGGACGCCACGAAGGCCGAGTCCCGTAAGTGCCCTGACCACTCCATTTTGCTTTGTCCGAACTTGCTGGCTGTGGAATGTGCCCTGACCTCGTCGCCTGACTGGCTGCTTGTTGCTTTGCTGCTGCAGAGTGGAAGGGTCGGCTCGAAAAATTCCAAGGGATGATCGAGTCGCTGCTGAAGGCGGGGCAGGCGGCATGCGACGCCGTCTGGTCGGATGACCCGGCGCCGGACTCCGTTGCGGCGGTCGCGAGCGGCTGTACCAGGTCCCCGACCAGGTAGCGAGCATCGAGGCGGAGGCCGCGCGGACGGGGGCCAGCCTAGTCTTGGCGGTGGCGCGGTCCCATGACCCCGAGCTGGACTTGGAGGCGATCGGGGAAGGGTACGCCGCGGACTTTCCAGATGAAGACATTCCGGAGATGATGCGGATCGTCGAGCCCACCGTTGAGACCTTGCTGAAGCGCTTGGGCCTGTAGGAAAATAGAGTAGGTGTAAACTGCTCGGGCTGGCCGAGTAGAGCTATAAAGGACTCGGGAAGGCCGAGTTAGTTTTGGATTCACTCGGTATGCCGAGTGAATTATTTGTGCACTCGGGGATGCCGAGCAACTTTTGTAAGTACTTGTCCAATTAATCAAGCAGTTTTTATGCCAAGCGTGAAACGAACTTGTGTTCCTGTGTATGTGAGTCTGTTAGCTGCTGCTCTGTGCCGACCCGTTGTAGCCTCCTTCGCGTAGGGATTAGCCGTGGGCGTGTGTCCCGTGTAGCGTCAGGGTACGGCGTAAAACCAGCGGTCGGGATCACAGAGTGAACGTTAGACGTTGTACACAGTACTTAAGTATTTCACGCACGAAGGGCGAAGTCATGTATGTGCCGAGTGCTCGCTACGAGCGGGCGTAGCGGGCTAGTCGGGAAAAAGACTTGCTTTGAATGGAGCGAAAAGGGGTGCTTGATTCATGTTTCCAGTACACTTAGAAAAGATTTAAGCGTAGAAACGACGTAGCTGTTCTATGTTCCAGGCGTTGGTGAAAACGTTGCCGTCGCTGTCCTTCAGTCGGTAAGCCCCCGGGCGGAGCACTTCGGCGATGATGTACGGACCTTCCCACGGTGGGGAAAGTTTGTGCTGCTCTTTATTGGACTGTACTCGGCGTAGGACCAAGTTGCCGACGTTGAAGGAGCGGCCTCGCACGTGCTGACTGTGGTACCGCCGTAGGGCCTGCTGGTACTTGGCTGAGCGAAGGAGCGCGACCTCGCGTGCCTCCTCGAGTTGGTCGAGGGCGTCCTGCCGTGCTTCCTCTGACTCGGCCTCGTTGAAGGCGCGGGCCCGCGGGGAGCCGTAGTCCAGGTCAGTCGGGAGCACTGCCTCGGCGCCGTAGACCATGAAGAACGGCGTGTAGCCGGTTGACCGATTAGGTGTGGTGCGCAGGCTCCATAGCACCGAGGGTAGCTCGGCTGCCCATTTGCTGGCGAACTTGCTTAGTCGTTGGAAGATCCGGGGCTTGAGACCTTGCATGATCAGGCCGTTGGACCGTTCGACTTGCCCGTTGGAGCGCGGGTGTGCCACGGCGGCGAAGTCGAGGTTGATGTTGAAGTCGTCGCAGAACTGGAGGAATGCGCGTCCGGTGAATTGGGTGCCGTTGTCCGTGATAATGCTGTTGGGTACGCCGAATCGGAAGACGATGTCCCGCACGAACTCGACGGCCTTTTCAGCAGTTGCCGTGGCGACCGGCTTGGCTTCGATCCACTTGGTGAATTTGTCGACTGCGACGAAGAGGTGCGTGTAGCCCCCGGGCGCCTTCTTAAGCGGACCGACCATGTCCAGACCCCAGACCGCGAAGGGCCAGGTGATCGGAATAGTCTGGAGCGCCTGGGCCGGCAAGTGTGTCTGCCGGGCGAAGTATTGGCATCCCTCGCAGGTGCGGACGATGTGATCGGCGTCCGTGACGGCAGTCGGCCAGTAGAAACCTTGTCGGAAGGCTTTCCCGACTAGCGTCTTTGGAGCCGCGTGGTGACCGCATACGCCCGAGTGGATGTCGGATAACAGCTGCTGTCCTTGCTCCTGAGGTATGCACCGTTGGAGGATCCCGGAGGTACTCTTGTAAAGCTCGTCGTTAATGACGACGAAGCGCGGCGTGCCTCAGTTTTGTCGGACGGAGGACGTCCCGCAGCAGGTAATCCAGAAAGGGCACGGTCCAGTCGGGGGTGACAGCCAGGACCTCCGGAGAGGTTTGCCGACTGGTTTCGCCTTCGGGGACCTGCTGTTCATCGGTCTTGGGTGTTGTGTCCGCTTTGATGGAGGGGGTGTGCAACTCGTGAAGGAAAACCCCGGTCGGGACAACGTCCCGACTGGATCCTAGCTTGGCGAGTGCATCCGCTGCCTCGATGTCTCGGCGTAAAACGTGGGTAATTTCAAGACCGTCGAACTTGGCCTCGAGCTTGCGGACTTCACGGCACGACCAGTCCTTCATGACTTGTCGGACTACCAGTTCCGAGTCGCCGCGTGCAAGGAGGCGGCGGATCCCGAGTGAGACCGCGAGACGAAGACCATGGAGCAGAGCCTCGTACTCGGCGACGTTGTTGGACGCCGGGAAGTGGATCTGCAGCGCGTACTTGAAGCGCTCGCCTTTAGGCGAGATGAGCACGACGCCAGCCCCTGCGCCCTGGAGCATCAGGGAGCCATCGAAATAGAGCGTCCAGTGCTCGAGGTCGACGACGGATGGCGGGGATTGGACTTCTGTCCACTCGGCCATGAAGTCGGCAAGAGCCTGGGACTTGATGGCCGTGCGGGGGGCGTAGACTATGCTGAAAGCCATGAGCTCCATTGCCCACTTTGCAATCCTGCCCGTAGCGTCACGATTGTTGATGACGTCGGCGATCGGGAAGGAGCTGACCACCGTGATGGGGTGTCCTTGAAAGTAATGTACTAACTTTCGTGATGTTATGAACACCGCGTAGATGATCTTCTGGATCTGAGGGTACCGCGCCTTGGACTCGGACAGGACTTCACTGATGAAGTGGATCGGTCGTTGTACCTTCTGTATGTGGCCGGGCTTGGCGCGTTCCACGACCAGAACCGTACTGACTACCTGAGTAGTCGCTGTGACGTAACGAAGCAGTGGTTCGTTGGGCATGGGGGATGCCAGCACCGGGGGAGCGGATAAGAACTTCTTCAAGCCGTCAAGGGCATCCTGGGCCTCGGACGTCCAGGTGAAGGACTCCGATTTCTTCATGAGTTTGTAAAGGGGCATCGCCTTCTCGCCGAGTCGGGAGATGAACCGACTGAGAGCAGCCATGCACCCGGTCAGCCGTTGGACGTCTTTGAGGTTCTTGGGTGGGCCCATCTTGACGATGGCGTCGATCTTCTTCGGGTTAACCTCGATTCCTCGTTCGGAGACGATGAAGCCGAGTAGTTTACCCGAAGGGACCCCGAAAACGCACTTCTCGGGGTTGAGCTTCATGCTGAATCTTCGAAGGTTAGCGAAAGTCTCTCCCAGGTCACTCAGGAGGTCTTCTTTCTTTTGGGACTTGATCACCACATCGTCGACGTAGGCTTGCACGTTCCGGCTGATCTGGGACTGAAGGCAGCGCTGTATGCACCGTTGGTACGTAGCACCGGCATTCTTGAGTCCGAAGGGCATGGAGACGTAGCAGAAGACGCCGAACGGAGTGATGAAAGATGTCTTGATCTCGTCATCCTCCTTCATCTTGATCTGGTGATAGCCCGAGTAGGCATCGAGAAAGCATAAAATTTCGCACCCGGCCGTGGAGTCAACCACTTGGTCAATGCGAGGAAGGGTGAAAGGATCTTTGGGACACGCCTTGTTAAGGCTAGTATAATCAACACACATCCTCCACTTTCCATTCTTTTTGCGAACAAAAACTAGGTTCGCTAACCAGTCGGGGTGATACACTTCTTTAATAAAGCCAGCTGCTAGAAGCTCAGCTATTTCTTCTCCTATAGCCTGACGTCTATCCTCAGCGAAACGGTGTAAACGCTGTTTGACCGGCTTGGCGTCCGGCCGAACGTTGAGAGAGTGCTCGGTAGCCTCCTGGGAACCCCGGGCATGTCGGAGGAGGTCCATGCGAAGATATCCCGGTTATCCTGGAGGAAGCTGACGAGCGCACTTTCCTATTTGTCGCTGAGCGCAGTCCCGATCTGCGTCGTCTTGGAGGAGTCTTCTGGGTCGAGTCGGATCGACTTGGTGTCCCGAGCCGACTAGAAAGATGTCGACGTTGAAGCCTTCTTGGATGGCGGTGCTTCCTCGACCACGGCCGATCTGAGATCGGAGAGGGAGGCCTCGGCGATCTGGGCTGCGGCGAGGTTGCAGTTCTCGAGATCACATGTGTAAGCATGCTGGAAACTGCTTTGCACTGTGATAACCCCATGGGGGCCCGGCATCTTGAGCTTCAGGTAGACGTAGCTGGGGACAGCCATGAACTTGGCGTAGCAAGGACGCCCCAGAATGGCATGGTATGATCCTGAGAAGTCAACGACCTCGAAGGTGAGAGTCTCGGTCCGGAAGTTGTCGGGAGTACCAAAGGTAACGGGCAGGCTGACCTGCCCGAGTGGACTCGCCATCTTGCCGGGCACCACCCCGTGGAAGGGGGCACCAGTCGGCTTGATCTTGGATCGAGGAATCTTCATATCGTCGAGGGTCTTGACGTAGAGGATATTAAGACCACTCCCGCCGTCCATGAGGACCTTGGTGAGGCGGACGCCGGAGACGATCGGGTCCACCACCAAGGGGAAACGTCCCGGCTGGGGTATGTAGTCGGGGTGATCCGCGCGTCCGAATGAGATCACGGACTCGACCATCGCAGGTACTTGGGCACGGCGGTTCCGCTGCGTTGACCTCTCGGTCGATGATCTTCTGGCGACGCTTGGACTCGTAACCGTTAGGGCCGCCGAAAATCATCAAGCAAGCGGTTTCTTTCGGGAACTCATCACCCTCGTCCTGAGGGGGTTCCTTCTTGCCCTTGTTGGGGGCATAGGGTTTGTTCAGGTTCTTCAAGAGGTTGCAGTCGCGCGTCAGATGATTGGACTTGGGTCCATGGAAGTGACACGGCTGACTCATCATCTCCTCGAAGGTTGTGTTGGTGCGCGGCAGACGGCGCGCCGGGGCGCGCTCGGCAGCAGCAACAAGATCTCCGCCCTTACGCTTTCGGTGCTTCTTTCTAGACGACTCGGGATGGTCATCCCGACTGGAGGACTCGGACGCCTTGCCCTTGCCTCTGCCCTTGTCGTCCCGAGTGACACTGCGGACAGCCTCTTCACCGGTAGCGAAGCTGTTGGCTATATCGAAAAGCTCACGCGTAGTTTGAGGATTCTTCCGCGCAATCTTGTGGATCAGGTCGGTGCTCCGAACCCCCTTGGAGAAAGCGGTGATTACGTCGCCTTCCCGAATCTCGGGCAAAGAATTCTCTTCTTGGAGAAGCGTTGGATGTACTCACGGAGAGTCTCATCTGCCCCTTGCGTGCAACTGTGGAGGTCCCACGTGTTTCCGGGTCGATTGTAGGTGCCCCTGGAAGTTATTCACGAAGAGGGTCTCGAGGTCCTTCCACGTATGGATGCACCCCGGAGGTAAGCTGGTCAGCCAAGCTCGCGCCGAGTCGGCCAGGAAGAGCGGCAGGTAGTGGATCGCGACGTAGTCGTTCCCACCGTTAGTTCTGCATGCTGTATGGTAGTCGGACAGCCAGATGTCCGGTCGAGCTCTCCCGTGTACTTGTCGATGCTGGTGACTCGAAATCGCGCCGGGAAGACGACGCTGCGGACACGAGGGCCGAAAGCTTTTGGACCCGAATATCCCGCGCCGGAGGAAGCCGGAGGAGAACGTTCCTGGCTGGTAGCGCCGCTATTATTGCGTTGGTGGCCACGATCTTCTCTCCTGGAACCGTGATGGGCGCTTCCCTCAGCGTCCGCGAGGTTCCGGGGTCCGAGTCGATTGTGGACCGGCGCAACCCTGCGAGCGTTGTTGGCCGCGTCTCGTCGGGCGCGGGTTCTGGCGTCGATGGTGCCACGTGCGTCTCGATCGGGGCCGAGTCGCCCATGGACGTCGCCAGTTGGCTGACGCCGGTCGGCGCTTGCTGTCGGCCTTCCATGCGTGATGGACTCTTCTGGGGTGTAGAGCGCTGGCTCCTCGCACCTACGGAGGAGCCGGGGCGGTCTTCGAAAACTTCAGCGTGCTGGAGGGCGGTTTCCTCCAGCAGAACGCGGAGCCGTCGAAGTTCGTCATGTCCCGGGTTGCCCTCGGGGATATCAATGGCGCGGGCCGCCACTGTGGCCGCAACGATATTGTGACTCGGGAGAGGAAATATCGGGACTCCTTCCCTTTCACGCATGCGGAGCTCATTGTGAACCTGGCGTCCACGAGCCCTCATGTCATCATTGCGTCGCTGGTCGTCACGCTGGCGGACGAGCCGAGTCTGTTGCTCGATCAACTCTTCCTCCTTGGCGAGGAGTCGGAGCCGGGTGGCCTCGAGCTCGGCCGGTGTTTGTTGCTTGATGGGGACTTCTCGGCCATCGCCGCCCACTTGCGAGTCGGCGTTAGCCATGAAGACTTCCCTAGACGGATGGTGGCTGCCAGAGCTTTCATCCTCGTCCGAATAGTACTCGAGGACGGGAAGGAGAGAATCGATAGCGCCCACCAGTCGGGATCCGAGTGCGAACTCGTGTGCGACAAACGGATCTGGTTTCGGCGAAGCCTCTTCCCTGGGGAGAGGGGCCGAGTATGCGGGCTCCATGGGAGGCCCGGGCTGAAGAGCCGATGAAGCCTCTACCAATCGGGATGTCGCCGAGTGGCAGAGGTGAAGCTGGCCGACCTTGTCGGCGATGAAGCTTAACTTCCCAAACTGGAGAAGCTGGCCAGGATCCGGGACAATGCTCATGAAGGCGAATCTCATGATGCACCCCGGGACGAAGGCGTTGTTGCTGTCGACGAAAGCCATCCCGACTCGTGCAGATGGATCTATGCGCACAATCCCCTACCTGGCGCGCCAACTGTCGGAGTATTATTCCGGTAATACTATTTACGGGGCGGCGTGAGCACAGCAAATCAGGATGGCTGCACACGGGAGACAAGATGTAGACAGGTTCAGGCCCTCTCGGAGAGGTAATACCCTACGTCCTGTGTTTGGTGGCTGGTATTGCTATATCCCGAGTGCCGCAAGCCCTAGCGAGTCAATCTCGAAGGGGCCTGAGCTATGAAACAATGGAGATTAAGCTAGATGAGATGTTCCCCCATCGGAGGTCCCCTACCGGGCCTTATATAGTCGGCCGGAGTAGGGTTACAAGAGTCCGAGTCGGTTAACAGATTGGTTTCCTATTCGGTTACAACTGATTCCGGGTAAGCCGGACAGGTATTAAGCCTTGCCTTGTACTCCACGCTGGTGAGGCGCCCCTGTGCTGTAGTCGGACTCCAATTAGCCGGCCCGGCCCATCCCGTTGCTGGAAGGCCGGATTCGTCCTCCTTGGTAATACCCGGGTGGCATATCACCATCAAGTCTTGTATTCATCTAGTAGAGTCCTTACCATCTCTATCCGAGTTCTGTTCTTCCTTTCCACCACTCCATTTTGTTGTGGAGCATATGGACCTGAGAACTCATGCTTGATTCCAAGCTTGTCCAGAAATGCTTCCACTTTGGAGTTCTTGAATTCACTCTCATTGTCACTCCTGACCTTTACAAGATTCACCTTCCACTCATTTTGTACTCTGACAATGAGATGCTTGAATTTCTTGTACACTTGTGTCTTCTCCTTCAAAAAGAACACCAAAGTATACCTAGAAAAATCATCTACAATGACAAAGCCATATTTGTTACCTCCTAAGCTCTCATAGGTTGTTGGACCAAAGAGGTCAATGTGAATGAGCTCGAAGGGAGTGGAGGTTGTCATGATGTTCTTAGGTCGATGGGCAGCTCCAACTTGTTTGCCGGCTTGACATGCGCTGCAGGGTTTGTCCTTTTCAAACTTCACCTTCTCCAAGCCTATGACATAGTCATGTTTGCTCAGCTTGTTTAGGAGTTTCATCCCTGCATGTCCAAGCCGCCTGTGCCACAGCCATCCAGCACTGGTCTTGACCATTAGACACCATGGAGCTGCTGCAGGCTGTTCATAGAAATTTACTGTGTATAGCTTACCAGACCTGCATCTTTCAAACACTTGAGAATCATCAGATAGCTTGGAAGCTATAACCTTTTCAGGATAGAAAGTAACATTCATGCCTGTGTCACACAGCTGTGACACAGACATCAGACTATAGCCTATCTGATCAACAAGCATTACGTTAGATAAGGAGTGATTCTCAGATATGGCAACTTTACCAATGCCATTTACCTTCCCTTTAGAGTTGTCTGCATAGATCACATATTTACTTGGAAGATTTTCACTTATGATCTCTACAAACTCCTCTCTGCCTCCAGTCATATGTTGTGTACATCCACTGTCCACAATCCAATCAGTTCCACTGGAGACAGTTTCCTTAGAGTCCTTAGCCATGAGGCATAAGGGAGCAGGAGTGGATAAAGCTTGATCAGCTTTGGAGTTCAGCTTGGAGCTGTCTGACTTGGCTGTGACACAGCTGGGTGTGTCAGCCACGGAGATTGCTATCCCAGCGACCTAGACTTCTTCTTCTTCTGATTCTCCATCTGAACCAGAGTCATCTGAAACCCAGGCTTGCCCTACATAGGCTCTTGCAGTAGCCTTGTTCTTGGAATGAGAAGGATGCTTGCCGAAAGTCTTCTTCTTGTTATAGAAATCCTTCTTCTTCCATTTGTCCTTCTTTTTGCTGGGGCAATCAGCTGCGAAGTGGCCTTCCTTGCCACATTCAAAACACTTGTTGTCCTTGGAGGGCTTCTTGCCTCTGAATCTATCTGTTGATCCAAACTGCTTCTTCTTCCTATAGAATTTTCTGAAGTTTCTGGTAAGAAGGAGCAGCTCATTCTCTTCTCCACTTGACATGTCATCAGATAGATCATCACTGCTATCACTGTCTGGTAGTGGGGCTTGAGCAGTGGTCTTCAGTGCAATATTCTTCTTGGGTCCTGAGGAGGAGCTGTGCTTGCCCTCTTGTTTGAGCTCCATCTCATGAGTGAGGATTCTTCCCAGCACTTCTGTAGGCTTCATTCTACTGAAACCCTCTTTCTCCTTGAGCATCAAGACCAGGGCTCTGTAAGGCTTGGGCAGCACAGATAAGAATTTCTTGATAACATCTTCATCCTCAACTCGGTTGGAACCCAATGCCTTCAGTTGATTTGTGATGAGAGTCAATCTTGAGTATAGAGAATTTATGTCTTCTCCATGTTCATGCTCAAATCTCTCCAGAGTTGATTCCAGCAGTCCTCTCTTGGACTTCTTCAGAGTGTCACTGCCCTCATATATCTGCACACAGGTGAACCCTTAGCTGATAGCCGCACTACTCAGCCCGGTCCTGGCACATGACATGCCCTCAGCATACTTCAAACTCTAATACCTATAAGGAGAGAACCTCCGACAGACTTCTGACTCATCAGACCGCCTATCGCAGTGCAGGTAGCTTAGCATTTACAAGCTCTCCCCTAGTACAGAGATGTACCTGAGTCATAGAGCGGAAGACCACCTGTGACACAGCTGTGTCACACAGGTGCCTAAAGCTCTAGGGTTTTCACACAGCTACATACTTTTGTGCAAAGTTATTGACACACGGCAATTGGCCTCAAAGCACCAATCCCCTTGACCAACACTCTGAGCAATGAGCAAGGTTCCCTTAGACAACTGCTACTGTTTCATCCCTCTTGATAGTACGGGTGATTCCTATGGACTCAAAGAAACTAGCAACTCTAGGATTCACCTGCCACCAGCTGAAGTCACGGCCCTTGACGCATCAAGCCACCATCACCTTGCTTGCAGCTCCCTGCACAGCACCGGCTTCTTCACAGCTGTGGCACAGCTACCTAGTACAGCCATCTCTTTGTCCTTGAAACCACCTTGTACCCTTTTTGGTGGCCATCCTTCTCTGGATAACCTTTCTTTATGGAACCTGTAGATTCTGCTTACACTAAATGTAAACATTAGATTCCAGTTTAGGTTGCCATTAACCATCAAAACCATATTAGGGCCTAGATGACCTTTCACCTTCTGACCGGGGAAACCAAGCAAGAACACTTCGGATTCAGCACACATGAACCATGGAATTCTTCTAATTTAAAGCACCTACAAGAATGGAATTTCCAACTGAGTACTTTCGTACTCGCAAGATGCTAATTGCTTATTCCAGGTTATCTTAGACATGGCATGGAAGAATAAACAACAAGACCAAACTATTAACCAATTTCATCCTGGCATGGTAAAGAGAACTACACATGTTGTCTTTTATCAAACTAGCATGGCAATTTCGTCTAAAACAAATTATCACATAAGCATAACAGAATTCAAGTGACAACCATCAACATAAGTGGAACCAACCATCTCAAAATCATCATAGCAAGATATCATGATTACTAGTGACTACAATCACTAGAATCCACTTCATTCATAATTCCATTTCATCCCAACAAGGATTCAGAGCACTAGTGACTTCTATCACTAGTCTCTCAATTGCCCACATAGTTGGCCACATAGTTCACGTAGTTGGCACATAGCACATGTAGTAGCACATAGCTCACATAGTTAGCACATAGCACATGTAGTCGCACATAGCTCACATAGTTAGTACATAGCACACTTAGTAGCACATAGCATCACATAGTAAACCTGCTTTCCGTGGTAACACCAATTACTAACGATTTATGAGATTTCATACAACCTAATCAATTGTGAACCTCCAACATATCATATTCATGCTAACGACATTACGAATGACCAAGCAATTCATAATCTAGTTATTCAATACCCAAGAAACAATGAAGCCTATTAACCAAGCATATCATAAGAAAACCGGAATATTTCCAACAAGCGAACATGCTTGCCTGGCCCTTGATTGTGTTGTATTTGCTGGGAACAACCCTCAATTAACCTTCGTTGTCCGGTTCTATCGATAGGAAAATCCAAAACGCCAGGAGGGCGGCAAGAGCAAATATTTGATCAAAGTCAGCAACCCAAAGGATGATAATATGAATGGACTGTAATCTAAAATGTAGGAAATGCAAGAATGAAACTAACGCCACTGGAATTATTTGATTTGGGCTGCTAGAACTTAAGATATGGTTTGTTTAGGGGCATATGTTATTATTAGAGCCATTTAGCTTATTAATCAATTTAAATGTTGTATAACAGAAATGTATGAGCGTGATGTCAAGATACACTATATATCAAATGATGCATTTTGAGATAAGGTATACTTTCATTTGAATCGTATGCTTTAAATGACACGTTTTAAATTTCAAATTCTTCATAATACTAACATGAGTGGAGCTTACACCACTAATCCCTACAAAAGAAATCAGCGCATTCGGGATTTGGGGTGGAGCTTCTACAATGTTTGTAGGTGGTAGTTATTTTGCTTATTTTAATAATTTACAATGTAGGGTTTAGAGGTCCTAAGTCGTGAGTCATGCATTTCCTCTGATTCATCTTTTTGGTAAGCATGGTATATGGATTCAATAGCCATTTTCTAGCATGCATCGAACATCAATTAGTTACACAATTATCCGCAGGGTTCTACCAGCCATAGGCACCTACAGCAATTACTTGTTGTGATTATAATTGAGTTTGTCCCCCATGCTTTTTACTAATAGTCATTAGTTACAATAGTCATTTAGCCACCAATTAGTCGGTTATTACTGCTGCTAAGGCATTGAGTATATCTGAATTTGCACTAAAGACTAAAGGTCATGTTCAGCAGCTACGGTTCTCTGACAACTTAAAATCATTAGCTCATCTTGTATTTAGCAGAAGATGTATACTTAACTGTAATCCATGCCTTAACTGCTAACAAATAAGTTAACTTCCAATCCCTAACTACTAATCGGCCATCTAACCATGGTTATCAAAGCATCTAGAGCATTTGTCATGTTAGAACTGAAATAATTGAGCCTAACTGCTAGGATTATAAAAGAATTCAGTGTATGGGTGATGCTTATCATTGAGCACCAAAATAATCGACATGTTCTAATCGGATACATTGGGACACCCACCTACTGTCATTAGCGTATAATTACTAAACTCTAATCCTGGACTAACATGCATCTAACTGCTAACAACAGAAACTACTAGCACTCACGGTTCAGATCGCATGGGCGTAGCGATTAGGCCGGAGTCTTGCCGATGCCATGCTGCAATGCACCAGCAGTCAAGAGAAAAGGGGGAGGAGAGAGAGCTAACAGGGGAGGTGGTCAGCCGAGGACCTCAACCTTGAGTTGAACAGTGGGGCACTTGGATCTCGTTGGGGAAGGCAGCAACGGTGATGGGGCTCGCCGGGCTCGGGGAAGGAAGCCTTCGTGGCGACGATGCTTCCCGGGCTTGGGGGCGACCTGCAGCGGAGAGGCCCGAGGATGGCCAGGGACGTAGAGGCGCTCGATGCGAAGCCTCAATGGTGGCCGGACTTGGGACGCGGCCGTAGTTGCTCGACGTCAGGGAGGACGACGAAGTGCAGTGGCGGGGACGTCGGGGCCGACGACATCCGAGGCGGAGAGGAGCTGCAGGACGGCGGTGCTCGGGCCTAGCTAGAAAAGGAGGCCAGTCTGGGCGACAGGCGGTGTCGCCGGTGGTGGGGTGCTGGCACTTGGCGAGACCAGCGGCCGTGAGGGGTTGGTGAGGATGGAGAAGGCGGGGCCTAGCGCTCAGGTTGCTGGTGGTGCGGCCTCGCCCGCTACGGCGCAAGAGCAACGGGGCTCCAAAGGCGGCCGGCGGCGCGGTGAAGAAAAGGCCGGCGATTGCGGGCTTGAGGAAGAGCTCCGGTAGCTTGGGGTTGGTGAAGATGCCGAGGGCGGCGCAAAGGGTGCTCGGCCTTGGAGGGATTGCTGGAGGGGAGAAGAAAAGGAAGTGACATGCGGCTTGGCTCAGTGGAGAGGAGGCCTGCCGGGTGGGTCCCTCGAGCAGAAGGCAAGGGCGGTGCCGGCATGGGCTTTGGCCCAGAAGAGAAGAAAGATGGGCCAGCTCTGGGATCTTTTTATTTTTTATTTTTTTATCTTTTCTGTTTTATTTATTCCTTCATTTAAGACTAGGGTTTAGCAAACAACAAAAAAAAAGAGTTTCAAGCTATAGCTTAAAATTTTGTAAAGGTTCTCAGGAATTATTACGGCATAGCCATTCTTCATAACTTTTATTAGGTTGAGGTAAGATACTTTGGAATGTATATTGTTTATGATTGTAGGATGGCTCCAAACGAGCTTTGACTCGTGCATCCTTGAATTGCTTTCTAGGGTTTTCGGTTGAGCCAATTCGACTAACCTAAGTGCATGCCTGTATGAGAAGAAATCTGATTATACATGATGATCTTCACGGATCTCGCGTGTTATGAAATAGGGTCATTACAACAACATCCATATTCGAATCCGTACTCGCTTTAAAAATATGGAAACAGAAGTTAGAAGGGCACTATCCGATTCCTATCTGATCCGTTTCACCCTGTAAGTCCCAAGTCTCGATTAGGGTTCATTGCATCTCATGCATACATGACATCCCCATCCACCCCACCTTTGTAAACTTTTGAAACAATGTATTGATGTATTGTCGAATACGTAAATATTTCATCCTCGGTGAGAATAGTTGCAAACACCAATCAATGTAATTGAAACTATAGAATATGTGCATATCTCATCCTTGAAAACTCAATTTGTGGAAATTAACACCAATCAATTTATTTGAAGTATCGAACCTCGATAAAAGCCCTAATAAGGGGGTGGGTCCAGTGGGTCCCACCAGTGGATCCCCCTTCCAACCTTTTTCCAACTTTCCCAACACTCATCTCCTAAGAATTGTCCAAAACCCACATGAAATCATAGCCTGATTTGATTATCCGAGGACAAACCCTAAAGAGTCGAGAAACTAGGGTTTAGCAAATGGACAAGCTAAGATGGATCAAAATGCCTCAAACTTTGGAATTAGGCATGATTTGGTAGATACTAGCCCCCTGCCAAATTTGAGAATTTTTGGAGGAACCAAAAACCTAGTCGCAGTGCTAATCGTCGATTAGGTCAAAATCCCAAATTGAACTAGACCCTCACTCAAATGAACCCCAAATTGCTCCAAACTTATACAGCAACTAAAGAATAATATCTAGGACCCCTGGTAAAAATTTCAGGTCAATTGGAGCAGAAATTATACATAAAATGTCATGGGGAATACTCCTGGAATAAAGAAAAAGAAAAAAATAATAAAACCTAACCCTAACCGGCCGCCAGCCCGCTCAGTCGGCCCAACTGGCCGGCCCAGCTGACCCCCGCGCGCGCCCGCGCCCCTCCGCTCCCGCTGACAGCAGGGCCCCCGCTGTCAGCCTCCTCCCCTCTCGCAACCGTGCCCCGGGCCCACCTGCAGGACCCGTAGTCCACGCCTCCGACGCCGGTAGGCCGGGGTGGGCGGCGGATCCGCCCCCTGTCCGAGCACGCCGCCGTATTTAAGCGCCCTCGACAGTCCCTTTTCTCCCCTCCACCCTATTTCCTTTTCCAGAAACCCTAGCGCCCGAGTTCTTCCTCCCGAGCATTCCTTCTTCCTCTCCGGTGCTCAGCTCCGGTGAGCAATTCCGCCCTCCCCAGTGAGCAATCTCCTCCCCCTCCGCGCTCTGGTTGTCCCTCTGGTTGCTCCTCATCTCCCCCTCCCTTTTTCTCTCCAGGTCTGCGTCAGAATCTCCCCTGACGACTTCATCGTCTTCAGGTCCGGCAGGAACCTCGACGAGCTCCCCCAGCAAGTTCCCATACTCCTCGGCGCCCATTTTCTCCGCCCAGAGCTCCCTCTCGGTTCCCCTAATCTCCCTCTCCATCTCTCCTTGCAGATCTCGGCCTCTAGCACCCTCCTCGACGAAGCCCCGGCCGCCGCCGCCTCTGACCTCGTCGCCGAGCACCCTCCGAACCTCCTCCGACCTCCCCGAGCTTGGAATCGACGTCGGGGTGAGATCCCGAGCCTTTTTCCCTTTGTCCCGAGTAGATCCGTGCACCCCAGTGCTCTGGAGCCTAGCTCCGGTGACCCTCCGATGGTGCGCCGCCGCGGAGCTCCTGCTCCGGCCAGTCCAGAGAGAGAGAAGAGCGTGCGAGAGAGAGAGAGGGTGAGACAGATGGCGTGCGCTGATTGGATCCCGAGTAGCTCAGTGTATGACATGTCGGCCCCACTACTGCTGAGGTGGATTAGTGGGGGGATTCGCTGGGTAGTCTCTCGGGTGTACTTAGGGATTGCAGATGGGGTTGGGTAGCGCTCGGGTACGTTTAGCATTTAGGGTTTCGACTGGTTTAGGGTTAAGTTTGTAGGAAATTTCAAATGTTCATAACTTTTGAACCATAAGCCCAAATTTGATAAATTTTATATATTTGGAAAGCTTATGAAATTCTCTACAGAATGGCTGAATCAAAATATAATTTTGAGCACATGCACACCCTAATATCCAGGGTAGAAGTTCTAGGGTTGTCGAGGGTCGATAAACCCTAGATTTTCGACCCTAACTCCGATTCCGACGATCCTTATAGCTTTGGAACCCTCGTAAGGTATCCTACAAAATGGAATCACTGAAAACCCAGTAGGATTACATGCATGATATGATCTTAGGGATTAGCTCCCTTAGTTGTCGAGCCCCGCTAAACCCTAACTCGACGAAGCGTAAGTTCCTACTCGTAACTCCAAATGGGGTGATTCCAGCGACGTTAGTTTAGTTTTCCAGAGCACTTTCGAGTCGAATATGTTTAGCTCCATAACTTTCCAACTTAAGCAAGAACTCCGAAGCCCTAGCTCGTAATTGTACATCACTTAGCTTGCATGTAAATTAGGGTAACACCATAACCTTCGCAAGCTTAAAATGAATAGCCTTCACGCACTTAAACCTGACGCATGACTGAACACTCATTAGTTGCATTAGCCCCCATGCATACATGCTGATTGTTCCATTAGCACTCATTCCGCATGCTCGATTTCTTGCACTAGACTACGAAGAAGGAGACCCTGCAGGCCCACGAACCGACGCAGGATCAGGAGCAGTTCTACGAAGGCAAGCAGAGCTTGTTGCATCCCTTTTATTCCAGTATTGTCTTACTTATTTTATGATGATGCTCGTATCGTTATTACTGCACTCTGGTTAAGATTATGTCAACTAGCATGCTAGGAGGTGTATATGATATGTGTGTCTTTAATTGAAGTAATCGGATATAAAGTACACTTGAACCCTTTAAAGTAAGATGTGAGAGCCGAAGGGAAAGTGTACGATGGATAAAGTTGGTATCATTGGAGGGGCCTGTTGCGACGAGGTGTTAAGGTGGTTGTCGCGATACCAACCTGAGGTGATTCTATCGGTACAACTCCCCTTGCTACACGTGGGCGTTGGCGACAGCGATGCTGGGGTATGGTCGAGGTAAGACTAAGACCCTTGGAGCCTTGCAACCTCCAAGGGATAAGGCACTCGCTATACTCAGGGTGATCGTCTGCCGGTAACGACCCGAGAGATGAAATTGAGGTGTGGTGGTGATGGTACACTATCAATGTGGGGATCTGGATATATTGTGGTCATCGTGCCGCTGTGGTCATCGTGCCACTGAGTTATATTGTGGTCATCGTGCCACTGTGGTCATCGTGCCACTGAGTTATATTGTGGTCATCGCGCCACTGTGGTCATCGTGCCACTGAGTTGGGAACCACATGTGACTAGGAGTTACCATCACACCCCCTAAGTAGAGATATCTGGAAGATTGGATTGTAGGTGACATCTATGTTCTACTTGGTGGATGAATGAATTGATTTGACCTTGTTGCGTATGTTGATATGCATCATGTTTAATAATGTTATCCTAGTATGAGTAGGACATCTAATCAAGCACGAATAAGTCTTGCGAGTACTTTGTACTCACCTAGGGCTTTCCTAGATCATTGCAGGTGAGCCAGGGGTCGAGGAATTCTTCGACGATGTTTAGTGCATTTGGCTTTATCCTTGGTTGGTGATCGGTTCGGGGAACCTCTTTTGTTGAACTACTAGTCAGCAGTTCTTAGGCTGCTGTGGGACCCTCTTTAATTCGTTTCCGCTGTTGTTTAACTCCGTACTCGGATATGTCTTAAATACTGTAACCTTATCGTCCGTGGTGGACGACTAGTATGTTATCGTATCGTAGTGTTTTGTTGTGATGCTCAAGTTGTTTATAACAGACTGCCCATATACATTGCGTGTATGATATGAAGTATATGGGTTAGTCGTGAAGGACTACGGCCGTTCCTTGTGTTACTTTGTTGAGCGAGATCTCGGTTGAGTGACCCGCTGGCTGAGATGCTGTGCCGGCCAGGCAGGGTGTGGGTGGTTTCTACCGGGCTTTTCGAGCGACCCACTAGCTTCGAGCTAGGTTAGGGTGTGGGTAGAACTGCCGGGCTCCTCCGACTCTACTCTGCACGGTAGCGTTCGTGAACGACTCTAGACCTTCACACGACTCGTGGAATTGAATGTGGCTCTGGGAAGCCCAGTCGCTTCCGGCCGGCTCGACCCAAGGTGGGGTCGGGTGTCGGATCCCTCCACTGTGGTGCGTACGGCGCAGGTACCGTGCCACCCAGTCGACGGATGCCTTCGGTCCTTGGCGACTGTTCGTTCCTCTAGTCATATTCTATTCCGGGGCCGTGACAGCTTGGTATCAGAGCCGAACTGACCGTAGGAAGCCAATTGCAGGTGGTCGTTAGTTAGGGCTCCCGCTGCGCCACTTGGCCAGAAAATTATTTAAAAAGTTAAACCCTATGTTTAAAGTCAATAAGTAGCTTGCTTTTTATTCCGTATCCCCTCATTCTTAGTTCCAAGACTCTCTTCTATTGCATTTGTTTTCATTGTGTGGCTAACCCTGTCCTCTCTAACCCCTTTTATTTGTATAGGATGGTGTATAACGTTGTGACCGACCCGCAACAGCTTGGAGGATGGGCTGCCTTGTTGTGGAGGATGTTGGAATATCTTGGAGTGCCCCCGGAAGAACTCCCTGCCTTCCATGCCAAGACTTATAAGGTTCATGGAAAGACTCACTTTTGGATGGCATGGGTCGCAGTGAAGGTCTCGGACTTGGATCAGACCTTTACATCATCTAGACCCAGTGATGAAGATGCCCGATTGGAAGCCTCAAGAAAAGCAGTTCTCCACCTACGGCATCACTTCGACGAGATCTTTCTATTTTCTCCCTTCCGTCTCATTCCCCAGATTACTGATGGAGGTGCCAGCATTAGGGTACCAGTGCCAAGTGACGACGAAGAAGATGATGAGACTGAGTTGGAGACGATCCAGCACATTGTTGATGCGGAAGTAATGCACCACAGGCTGTATCAGGATTATGGAAAGGCTACTCAAGAAGTGGAACGATTGACAAAAGTTAACCGCAAGCTTCGCATGGAGTTGCGCCGGAGATACCATGTGGCGAATGAGGATGAGTCTTGCGGCGAGAGCCCTTATGTCCCGGTGGAGGAGCCAACCCCGCCTCCACCTTGTAAGACCAACCAACCTGAGAGTTCTGGAGCGAAGCCGCGCAAAAGGATGACAGCCCGACAGTACCTTCGGCTTTTCACCCCAAGATCCTCAGAAGCAAATGCCTCGACGCCAGCCACCTCAGTTCCCACTGACGAAGCTGCACTGTCCGAAGAAGAAGAAGAAGACCCGGAAGAGCGGGTGTGGTACACCACTAGCAACCCACCATCTGGTGAGGAGTGAGATGATGCTTGGAGAATAGCAATGGAGGCTTACGAGACCTATTGGTGTGATGAAAAAGCACTAGGAAACCCTTAGAAGTGCTGTTTGGATTTAGTATCGAGTCAATGGTCTCATTTTGTAATGTAAGCCGGACCGAACCCTAGGTTTAAGAATTCTTTTGGAGGCATGTAATTGGGTATTATGGGCTGTAATTTTGGCATTTGGAAACGTTTAGTTCACCGTAAGGTGATCTAAACCGCAGCCTTAACTTATGGACTGGGTGAACGTATTATGGCAATCCAATATCGTTCTTATCGTTGTTCTACTATTCATCTCCTCGTGAAAGTGTAGGGAACAATGCTATATGTTCATAAATACCCCACTGAACCAGTGTGAGACATTTGTTTCCGCCTCTCTAACTTTGATCCGTTCTTGCTGTTGTCCTTGACTGCAACAGAATGGCGTCTGGAACTCGTGGTGCCGCACGTGGACGCCGTGGGCGTGAGGAGGAACCAGTACCACCTCCTCCCCAACGGCCAGCCGCACCTGAAGACCGTGAGCGTGAAGGGGAACCAGTGCCACCTCCTCCTCAGCAGCCTAACATTGCGGACCTGCTGATCACTCAGAACAGAATCTTGGAGCAACTCGCGCGCAATCAAGGCGCAGCGGGTGGTCCGGTTCGCGGTAGCCTGGGAGACTTTCAACGGACCCAACCACCGACCTTTGATCAGACTGATGATCCATTAGAAGCGGATAATTGGATCAAGACAATGGAGAGAAAGCTACAGTTGGCCCATTGCCCCGAGGCCGACAAGGTCAGCTATGCCTCCCACTACCTTGAGGGAGCCGCCGCCGATTGGTGGGAGAATTTCCTCGCTATGCAAGCGGTAGGACACGTGGTCACATGGGCCGAATTCCAGACCGGATTCCGTGAGTTCCATGTCCCCGAAGAGATAATGGCACTGAAAAAGGAAGAATTCCGAAACCTCCGCCAAGGCAAGAGGCCCGTTACCCAATTCCTCCGAGAGTTCAACCATCTAGCGCGCTATGCCTCGGATGAAGTATCCACAGATGGGAAAAAGGTAGAAAAGTTCATGGGAAAGTTGAACGATGAGATGCAGGCCAAGTTGGCCACTGTCGACATGCGTAACTTTCAGTACCTTGTCGGCAAGGCCATTAAGGTGGAAGCCAAGGAAGGTATCCTTGAGAAGAACCGCAAACGTGACCGAGAAGCTCTGAAGACCGCGGCCAGCAGTTCCCAACGACCCCGGGTGTGGCAGCAGCAGCCAACCCGCCCAGCAGTGCAGTACGCCCCAAGGCCTCAGGGGTATGCTCCACGCCCACAACCGCAAGCATACCAGCCCCAGTCCCTGGGAGGATCGTCACGGCCACCGCTGGACCTAAACAAGGTGCGCTGCTTTAACTGCGGGGCAATGGGACACTTCGCCAACAACTGCCACCAACCTCGCACCGGGCATTCTTTTGCCCCAAAGGTGCAGCAAGGACAACCAGGTGGTAGCCAACCCGCTAGAGGTCAAGCTCCTCGTAAACCCCAAGTCCCCGGCCGTGGCAGAGTGAATCATATCACTGCAGATGAAGCGCAGGAGGCGCCAGAGGTGGTTTTGGGTACGCTCCCTGTCAACTCAGCTCCTGCCGTCGTTCTCTTCGATTCGGGAGCATCGCATTCATTCATATCCAGCAAATTCGTGCATGAGAACCATGTTCCTTCATCCGCATTGCATCCACCCCTCCTTATTGCAACGCCTGGATCGGAATTAAGAGCCGAGGCAGTCTGTGAGGGCGTTAAGATAGAAATTGGTGGGGAACCCTTCCTAGCCAATACAGTGGTCCTTGCATCGAAGGGGTTAGACATTATATTGGGCATGAATTGGTTAGTTCAACACAAAGCAAGGATAGATTGTGCCAAAAGGTCGGTCTCCCTGACCGCTGCTTCCGGCAAGGAAGTGGAGTTTGTGTCGCCATCTCCCTCAGGACATCTCTTCGCCATGAGTAGCACCCCCGGCCAGGAAATAGAGCTTGTACCTGTTGTGTGCGAGTACCCGGACGTATTTCCGGAGGAATTGCCGGGTATGCCCCCGGATCGTGCCGTGGAGTTCGTCATTGACCTCCCGCCTGGAACAGCTCCTGTTTCGAGGCGACCATATAGGATATCCCCAAAGGAGTTATTGGAAATGAAGAAGCAGCTCCAGGAGCTGGAAAGCAAAGGTTTTATCAGACCCAGTTCGTCACCGTGGGGTTGTCCAGCCATGTTTGTGAAGAAGAAGGATGACAGCCTCCGAATGGTAGTCGACTATCGCCCACTGAATGAACTTACAGTGAAGAACAAGTACCCACTTCCCCGGATTGATGATCTTTTTGATCAGTTGACCGGTGCTTGTGTCTTCTCCAAGATCGACCTCAGGCTAGGCTATCACCAAATCAAGATAAGGTCCGAAGACATACCGAAGACTGCATTCACCACTCGTTATGGGTCGTATGAGTATACGGTCATGTCATTTGGATTGACCAATGCCCCCTCCACGTTCATGCAACTCATGAACTCCGTCTTCATGGAATACCTGGACCGATTTGTTGTCGTGTTCATCGATGATATTCTCATCTACTCCAAGACTGAGTCCGAGCACGAAGACCACTTGAGAATGGTACTCGGCAAGCTCCGTGAGCATCGCCTGTATGCCAAATTCTCGAAGTGCGAGTTTTGGAAGCATGAAGTCGAATTCTTGGGTCATGTCCTGTCAGCCACCGGTGTTGCAGTGGAACCTAGTAAAGTTCAAGCCGTCCAAGAATGGAAGCAACCTAAGTCGGTTACCCAGATCCGGAGTTTTCTGGGTTTGGCAGGATATTACCGCCGGTTCATCGAAGGCTTCTCTTCCATAGCCAAGCCGATGACTGAACTGTTGAAAAAGGACGCCAAGTTTGTATGGACTGACAAGTGTGAAGCAAGCTTCCAAGAGCTCAAGAAAAGATTGACATCCGCCCCAGTGCTGATCCTTCCGGACGTTGACAAGGATTTTGAAGTATATTGTGATGCGTCCCGGAATGGGCTAGGTTGTGTCCTCATGCAAAAGGGCCGTGTCGTAGCTTATGCGTCACGCCAATTGCGTCCCCACGAGGCCAACTACCCCACTCATGACCTGGAATTAGCCGCCGTGGTTCACGCTCTCAAAGTATGGCGACATTACCTCATCGGTAATCGTTGCGAAATTTATTCGGATCACAAGAGCTTGAAATATCTTTTCACCCAGCCGGATTTGAACCTTCGCCAGAGGAGATGGTTGGAACTCATTAAGGACTATGACCTAGGTTTGAACTATACACCTGGCAAAGCTAACGTTGTTGCTGATGCCCTCAGTCGGAAGGCTTATTGCAATACTACCATGATCCGGGAACAGCAACCACCACTTCATTTGGAATTTCAGCGGCTCAACCTGGAGATGGTTGAGCAGGGTTCTCTTGCCGCAATAGAGGTAAGGCCGACCCTAGAGGATCAGATCAAGGCTGCCCAGGCTCAGAACGCAGGCATCCAGAAAATCAAAGAGAAGGTGAAAAGTGGAACCACAACCTGTTTCAGCGAAGATAAGGATGGAGTACTCTGGTTTGGAAAGAGGCTGGTAGTACCCAAGAATCAGCAGCTGAAAGACCTAATTCTCCATGAGGCTCACAATTCCCCGTTGACCATTCATCCCGGGAGCACAAAGATGTACCAAGATCTCCGCCAACGATTTTGGTGGACAAGGATGAAACGGGAGATCGCTCGTTATGTAGCTGAGTGCGATATATGTCGACGAGTGAAGGCTGAGCACCAAAGACCAGCAGGCCTGCTCCAACCAATCCCAGTCCCTGAGTGGAAATGGGAAGAAATCGGAATGGACTTTGTGGTAGGTCTGCCGAGATCCCCTAAAGGTAACGATGCAGTATGGGTGATTGTGGATCGCCTCTCCAAAGTTGCTCACTTCATCCCTGTCAAGACAACGCATAAAGTGAGTCAATTAGCAAGATTGTACATCGCTCGGATTGTTTGCCTCCACGGTGTCCCCAAGCGAATCATTTCGGATCGAGGCACTCAATTTACTAGCCGATTCTGGAAGAGTCTGCAAGAAGCTATGGGAACCTCCTTGTCTTTTAGCACTGCTTTCCATCCTCAGACCGGAGGTCAGGTTGAGAGAACCAACCAGATTCTTGAAGATATGCTAAGGTCATGTGCACTAGCCTTAGGTTCCAACTGGGAGGATTGTCTACCCTATGCCGAGTTCGCATACAACAACAGTTATCAAGCCAGCCTTGGTATGGCACCTTTCGAGGTACTCTATGGAAGAAAGTGTAGAACTCCGTTAAATTGGTCCGAGACAGGGGAAAGACAGTTCTTCGGGCCTAACCCAATCGAAGAAGCCGAAGACATGGTCCAGCTCATCCGAGAACGTCTTCGCGAAGCCCAGTGCAGACAAAAGAGTTATGCAGACCCTCATCGTCGCGAAGTTACATTCCAAGTCGGAGACAGTGTATACCTGAAGGTCACACCGTTCAGAGGTGTTCGCCGCTTCGCGATGAAAGGCAAACTCGCTCCCCGATACATCGGACCCTATCGGATCTTGGCCAAAAGAGGAACCGTGGCGTACCAGCTGGAACTACCTGACTATCTATCTCGGATGCACGACGTCTTCCATGTCTCCCAGCTGAAGGCTTGTCATCGAGTCCCCGAGAGGAAGATCAATCCTGAAATCGAAGTATTACATGAAGATCTTTCTTATCGGGAGCATCCCGTGTGCATCCTCGATGAGACAGAGCGCAAGACTCGACGCCGTACCATCAAGTTTTTCAAGGTTCAGTGGAGCAATCACACCGAAGATGAAGCTACATGGGAACGAGAAGATTGGCTCAGGAAGGAGTTTCCAACATTGTTTGTCGAACGTTAGAGATCTCGGGTCGAGATCTTTTTAAGGGGGGTAGGTTTTGTAAGTCCCAAGTCTCGATTAGGGTTCATTGCATCTCATGCATACATGGCATCCCCATCCACCCCACCTTTGTAAACTTTTGAAACAATGTATTGATGTATTGTCGAATACGTAAATATTTCATCCTCGGTGGGAATAGTTGCAAACACCAATCAATGTAATTGAAACTATAGAATATGTGCATATCTCATCCTTGAAAACTCAATTTGTGGAAATTAACACCAATCAATTTATTTGAAGTATCGAACCTCGATAAAAGCCCTAATAAGGGGGTGGGTCCAGTGGGTCCCACCAGTGGATCCCCCTTCCAACCTTTTTCCAACTTTCCCAACACTCATCTCCTAAGAATTGTCCAAAACCCACATGAAATCATAGCCTGATTTGATTATCCGAGGACAAACCCTAAAGAGTCGAGAAACTAGGGTTTAGCAAATGGACAAGCTAAGATGGATCAAAATGCCTCAAACTTTGGAATTAGGCATGATTTGGTAGATACTAGCCCCCTGCCAAATTTGAGAATTTTTGGAGGAACCAAAAACCTAGTCGCAGTGCTAATCGTCGATTAGGTCAAAATCCCAAATTGAACTAGACCCTCACTCAAATGAACCCCAAATTGCTCCAAACTTATACAGCAACTAAAGAATAATATCTAGGACCCCTGGTAAAAATTTCAGGTCAATTGGAGCAGAAATTATACATAAAATGTCATGGGGAATACTCCTGGAATAAAGAAAAAGAAAAAATAATAAAACCTAACCCTAACCGGCCGCCAGCCCGCTCAGTCGGCCCAACTGGCCGGCCCAGCTGACCCCCGCGCGCGCCCGCGCCCCTCCGCTCCCGCTGACAGCAGGGCCCCCGCTGTCAGCCTCCTCCCCTCTCGCAACCGTGCCCCGGGCCCACCTGCAGGACCCGTCGTCCACGCCTCCGACGCCGGTAGGCCGGGGTGGGCGGCGGATCCGCCCCCTGTCCGAGCACGCCGCCGTATTTAAGCGCCCTTCGACAGTCCCTTTTCTCCCCTCCACCCTATTTCCTTTTCCAGAAACCCTAGCGCCCGAGTTCTTCCTCCCGAGCATTCCTTCTTCCTCTCCGGTGCTCAGCTCCGGTGAGCAATTCCGCCCTCCCCAGTGAGCAATCTCCTCCCCCTCCGCGCTCTGGTTGTCCCTCTGGTTGCTCCTCATCTCCCCCTCCCTTTTTCTCTCCAGGTCTGCGTCAGAATCTCCCCTGACGACTTCATCGTCTTCAGGTCCGGCAGGAACCTCGACGAGCTCCCCCAGCAAGTTCCCATACTCCTCGGCGCCCATTTTCTCCGCCCAGAGCTCCCTCTCGGTTCCCCTAATCTCCCTCTCCATCTCTCCTTGCAGATCTCGGCCTCTAGCACCCTCCTCGACGAAGCCCCGGCCGCCGCCGCCTCTGACCTCGTCGCCGAGCACCCTCCGAACCTCCTCCGACCTCCCCGAGCTTGGAATCGACGTCGGGGTGAGATCCCGAGCCTTTTTCCCTTTGTCCCGAGTAGATCCGTGCACCCCAGTGCTCTGGAGCCTAGCTCCGGTGACCCTCCGATGGTGCGCCGCCGCGGAGCTCCTGCTCCGGCCAGTCCAGAGAGAGAGAAGAGCGTGCGAGAGAGAGAGAGGGTGAGACAGATGGCGTGCGCTGATTGGATCCCGAGTAGCTCAGTGTATGACATGTCGGCCCCACTACTGCTGAGGTGGATTAGTGGGGGGATTCGCTGGGTAGTCTCTCGGGTGTACTTAGGGATTGCAGATGGGGTTGGGTAGCGCTCGGGTACGTTTAGCATTTAGGGTTTCGACTGGTTTAGGGTTAAGTTTGTAGGAAATTTCAAATGTTCATAACTTTTGAACCATAAGCCCAAATTTGATAAATTTTATATATTTGGAAAGCTTATGAAATTCTCTACAGAATGGCTGAATCAAAATATAATTTTGAGCACATGCACACCCTAATATCCAGGGTAGAAGTTCTAGGGTTGTCGAGGGTCGATAAACCCTAGATTTTCGACCCTAACTCCGATTCCGACGATCCTTATAGCTTTGGAACCCTCGTAAGGTATCCTACAAAATGGAATCACTGAAAACCCAGTAGGATTACATGCATGATATGATCTTAGGGATTAGCTCCCTTAGTTGTCGAGCCCCGCTAAACCCTAACTCGACGAAGCGTAAGTTCCTACTCGTAACTCCAAATGGGGTGATTCCAGCGACGTTAGTTTAGTTTTCCAGAGCACTTTCGAGTCGAATATGTTTAGCTCCATAACTTTCCAACTTAAGCAAGAACTCCGAAGCCCTAGCTCGTAATTGTACATCACTTAGCTTGCATGTAAATTAGGGTAACACCATAACCTTCGCAAGCTTAAAATGAATAGCCTTCACGCACTTAAACCTGACGCATGACTGAACACTCATTAGTTGCATTAGCCCCCATGCATACATGCTGATTGTTCCATTAGCACTCATTCCCGATGCTCGATTTCTTGCACTAGACTACGAAGAAGGAGACCTGCAGGCCCACGAACCGACGCAGGATCAGGAGCAGTTCTACGAAGGCAAGCAGAGCTTGTTGCATCCCTTTTATTCCAGTATTGTCTTACTTATTTTATGATGATGCTCGTATCGTTATTACTGCACTCTGGTTAAGATTATGTCAACTAGCATGCTAGGAGGTGTATATGATATGTGTGTCTTTAATTGAAGTAATCGGATATAAAGTACACTTGAACCCTTTAAAGTAAGATGTGAGAGCCGAAGGGAAAGTGTACGATGGATAAAGTTGGTATCATTGGAGGGGCCTGTTGCGACGAGGTGTTAAGGTGGTTGTCGCGATACCAACCTGAGGTGATTCTATCGGTACAACTCCCCTTGCTACACGTGGGCGTTGGCGACAGTGATGCTGGGGTATGGTCGAGGTAAGACTAAGACCCTTGGAGCCTTGCAACCTCCAAGGGATAAGGCACTCGCTATACTCAGGGTGATCGTCTGCCGGTAACGACCCGAGAGATGAAATTGAGGTGTGGTGGTGATGGTACACTATCAATGTGGGGATCTGGATATATTGTGGTCATCGTGCCACTGTGGTCATCGTGCCACTGAGTTATATTGTGGTCATCGTGCCACTGTGGTCATCGTGCCACTGAGTTATATTGTGGTCATCGCGCCACTGTGGTCATCGTGCCACTGAGTTGGGAACCACATGTGACTAGGAGTTACCATCACACCCCCTAAGTAGAGATATCTGGAAGATTGGATTGTAGGTGACATCTATGTTCTACTTGGTGGATGAATGAATTGATTTGACCTTGTTGCGTATGTTGATATGCATCATGTTTAATAATGTTATCCTAGTATGAGTAGGACATCTAATCAAGCACGAATAAGTCTTGCGAGTACTTTGTACTCACCTAGGGCTTTCCTAGATCATTGCAGGTGAGCCAGGGGTCGAGGAATTCTTCGACGATGTTTAGTGCATTTGGCTTTATCCTTGGTTGGTGATCGGTTCGGGGAACCTCTTTTGTTGAACTACTAGTCAGCAGTTCTTAGGCTGCTGTGGGACCCTCTTTAATTCGTTTCCGCTGTTGTTTAACTCCGTACTCGGATATGTCTTAAATGCTGTAACCTTATCGTCCGTGGTGGACGACTAGTATGTTATCGTATCGTAGTGTTTTGTTGTGATGCTCAAGTTGTTTATAACAGACTGCTCATATACATTGCGTGGATGATATGAAGTATATGGGTTAGTCGTGAAGGACTACGGCCGTTCCTTGTGTTACTTTGTTGAGCGAGATCTCGGTTGAGTGACCCGCTGGCTGAGATGCTGTGCCGGCCAGGCAGGGTGTGGGTGGTTTCTACCGGGCTTTTGAGCGACCCACTAGCTTCGAGCTAGGTTAGGGTGTGGGTAGAACTGCCGGGCTCCTCCGACTCTACTCTGCACGGTAGCGTTCGTGAACGACTCTAGACCTTCACACGACTCGTGGAATTGAATGTGGCTCTGGGAAGCCCAGTCGCTTCCGGCCGGCTCGACCCAAGGTGGGGTCGGGTGTCGGATCCCTCCACTGTGGTGCGTACGGCGCAGGTACCGTGCCACCCAGTCGACGGATGCCTTCGGTCCTTGGCGACTGTTCGTTCCTCTAGTCATATTCTATTCCGGGGCCGTGACACACCCTTAGAAAGGTGTGGTGCGTACTGCACACTACTCATCTGTCCACTAACTCCACGCACCCAAGGCCCTGTTTGGATAGCCGGTATTCAGCCCAAAACCGGTGTAATTCACGGGCCCATAAATTATTTCGGGCCGAGTTGAAAATGGGTGTTTGGATGATCAGTTTTGGGCTGGACCGAAACCGTCGTTTTGCCCGTTACACCCGTAAAACAAAACACTGCACCCGGGCCCGTTTTCTTTTCACTACCTCAGTAAAGATCTCCGCTACAAGATCACCACTGACGGGCACGAAGAGGCCCGTCGCTGATTAGAATAAATAGTGACGGGCGAGTACGAGCCCGTCAGCAATTGGAATGCAGAAGACAAGTAAATTGACTTTTACTGACGGGCAAAATATAAGCCTGTCAGTAGAAGTCGGAAAGCACTGACAGTACTTGGCACTGACGGGCGGCACCTACGGGCCCGTCAGTGAATATACCACTTCCACTGACAGGTAAATATGCGCCCGTCAGTGAACGTGGGAAGGGAGTAGATAATTGCCTTTCGCTGACACGAGCCTTCGCTGACGGGCGTCTCAAATGTGCGTGTCAGTGAATGTGCTATTTGCGCTGATGGTTCGGTTATGGCCCATCAGTAAAAGTTTGTCCAGGAATGCCAACGAGGGCATGCTTATCACTAACGGGCTATGTGTTTTTGCCCGTCAGTGATAATTCTGCACTAATAAATTCTAACCAGCAGCGCCTGCAGCTGGCCGTTGAGCTCGCGCGCCTCACACGGCCAGCTGCAAGCTCCGGCGATTTTGCTGCTGCCCCCCTCGTCCCTTTTTCCAAATTCTCCCTTAGCCTCCTCCCCTTCCTCCCCCTCCTTTCCTTCCTCCCCTTAATTTCTCCCCTTGGCTTCCTCCCCATCCTCCCCCTCATCTCTCCCTTTTTCTTTTAGGTATACTACAATCTAGATCTTTCTCAATCCTCTCCCTCCTCCTCTTCACCCCTTTTTCCCTCTCTTTCCCCTCCCCTCCTCTCTCCCTCTCTCCTCCTCCAAGATCTAGATCTAGATCTCTTTTAACCCTCCCTCCTCCTCTTCACTCATTTTCCCCTCTTTCCTCCCCTCCTCTCTCTCCTTACCCTATTCGGAAGGCTATCGAGTCCGCTCATTGATGGCACTAGCAAGCTCTCTTTGGTACGATGTATTACATGAAAGAAAAGAAAAAATTTGTGTTTGTTCTGTTAATTTGGACTATAATCAATCAGTTTCTTGTTGTAGGGATCGATGGATCGAAGTTGGATGTACGGCGAAAGGGCAACACGAAGTTTCATCGATACTTTGAATGGGTTTCTAGACGTGGCTGAGGAAGATAGGGAGAAAAAGGGTACGAACAAGATATGTTGTTCGTGTTGTGTATGCTTCAGGGAGAGAGGCATGTTGCAGCTACACTTGTTGACACGAGGTTTCATGGAAGGTTATACACATTGGACAAGTCACGGTGAGGAGGCGGAGATTTCAGCTACTCCTGAATGTTTAGAAGAAGAGGACATACATGAAGACGCAGAAGAAGATGAAGACCTCATTTCTGAATGTAGGGAAGACCTAACGGGAGAGACGGAGAACAATTTGGCTAAAATGTTGAGAGACAGTCACATGGTGGACCAGGTGGTCGAAGACCCCGAGGATGAAAGAGATGTAGCAAAGTTTGCGAAACTGATTGAAGACTCGACAAAACCTCTGTATCGCAGCTGCGATCTTGAGCACACGCGTCTTTCAGTCACGCTAGAACTTCTAAGGATCAAGGCAGCCCACAACTGTCCGAACGTAAGCTTCGATGAGACATTGGCTTACCTTGTGACGGTTTTTCCAAAGGAGAACATGTTGCCTACGAGCATCGAGGAAGCCAAGAAGGTGGTCTGCCCCCTTGGATTGGATGTAGAGAGACTCCATGCTTGTCGGAATGACTGCATTATTTATCGTAAAGAGTATAGAGAGCTGCACAAATGTCCGGTGTGCAACACATCTCGATATAAGCGGGGCAGAAACAAAGAAGATGATGAGGACGAAGTGACGAGTGGTATCTCTACAAAGGTTGTGTGGTACCTTCCAGTCCTCCCCCGTCTGAGGCGCTTATTCGGTAACAAGAAGGAGGCAAAGCTGATGAGTTGGCACGAAGAGGGGCAAAGAAAGGACGGAGTGTTGAGACACCCAGCAGATGCTTGTCAGTGGAGGGCAATCGACGCGGAATGCCCAGACTTCGCTAGTGATCTGAGGAATATCAGGTTTGGTATGCGTACGGACAGAATAAATCTATTCGGCAACATAAGCAGCAGACACAGCACATGGCTCGTGGTTCTTTGGATCTATAACCTCCCTCCATGGTTGTGCATGAAGCGGAAGTACATGCACCTGTCTATTCTCATTCAAGGGCCAAAACAGCCTGGAATGGATCTTAACGTGTATCAACAACTACTGAAGGACGAGCTAGCTACGCTATGGGAAGAAGGGGCTCAGGTCTAGGACACGGACAAAGAAGAGTTCTTCACTCTGAAAGGCCTATTGTTCACGACGGTGCAAGATTATCCCGCATACGAGAACAACGCGTGTCGGTGCACCAAAGGATACGAAGCATGTGTTAAGTGCATGGAAGAAACCATGAGCGTTTTCTTAGAGGGCTCTAGAAAAATCGTGTTCATGGGCCATCGAAGGTGGCTGACCATGAATGACCCATGGAGAGAGGACACCGAAAGGTTCGACGGAACAAAAGAAATCCGTCCAAAGCCTCGCGAGAAGACCGGACAGGAAATTTATGATCTCTTGAATGAAATGGACGAGGTTGAGCCAGGAAAAGAAAAGAAACAATCGCCGGTAAAGGGCGTCTGGAAAAGAAAATCTGTCTTTTGGGAATTGCCTTACTAGCGTCACCTAGACACACGTCACAGCATTGATGTAATGTATGTCAAAAAAAATGTCTGCAACAGCTTGCTTGGACTCTTGCTCAATATTCCGGACAAGACAAAAGATGGACCGAAGGCACGAGCAGACATACAACACATGAATATAAGACAGGAGTTGTGGGCAACCAGAGAGACGACCAAGACGGGGAAGAATGTTATCAGAGTCAAGACCAGCTATCCTGCTGCTTGCTACACTCTGAGTAGAGACGAGCTCCATAGCCTTTGCGAATGCCTCTATGGTGTCAAAGTTTCTTCGGGTTACTCCGCGAACATCCGAAAACTTGTTGACATGAAGACTCACCGACTGATTGGCATGAAGTCTCATGACCGCCACGTGTTGATCACACAGATACTACTTGTTGCAATTAGAGATATCATGGAGCCAGGTGTCCGCAAGACGATAACGGACCTTTGTAACTTCTTCAACACTATCTGTCAGAAGTCAATCACGGTGCAACGCTGCCTGAAACTGAAGGCCGAGATCACTGTCATACTATGCGAACTTGAGATGTATTTCCCTCCAGCATTCTTCGATGTCTTGGTACATCTCATGATCTATATCATCCCGGAGATACTGGACCTTGGTCCCGTGTTTTTGCACAACATGTACCCGTTTGAAAGGTAACAGAGCGCATCCGGAAGGTAGCATCATCCAGAGCTACGCTAACGAAGAGGGCGTCAAGTTCTGCACAGATTACATGCGTGATCAAAAATCTATAGGTGTTCCAGTTTCACGGCACACAGGCAGGCTCGACGGTAAAGGTGCGATCGAGCATAAAAATTTACATGTGTACCGATCGGAAAGGTCAGATGACTACAACAGAGCACATTTCGTGTTGTTGCAACACTTGGCTGTGGTACGACCTTATATTCAGCTCCACATGAAACACCTGCGCGAAGTGAATCCGAAAAAGGACACAGTTGCACTCACGAAGGAGCATAACGCAAAGTTCTCCGGGTGGCTAAAAGATACTGGTACGAAAGGGAGCCATCAAATGGAGAAGAAGAAACCGTCCGAATGTTGTCACAGGAACCCGATAGCAAAGTCGTGACGTGGCAATCGTATGATATCAACGGATACACATTCTATACCGAGGCTCAAGACCGGCGCAGTACATACCAGAACTGCGGTGTAACGCAGGAGTCTAGAACTGGTCATCAGGGCAAGAAGTGTAGGTACTACGACATGATCGAGGAGATCTGGGAACTTGACTACACCGTGACCAAGGTCCCCATGTTTTGTGTCAGATGGGCGAAAGACGTCAGAATCGAAGATATGAACACCAGTACCATGGTTATACCTCCACCGATCCCTATAGAGTCATGACAAGTCAAATTAATCAGTCCCAAAGATGAGCCATGGGTATTAGCCAAACAACTCGCACAAGTCTTCTACATAACCGACCCAAAGAATAAGAAGCGCGTTGTCGTGAGGAAAGGGAAAAAGAGTATTGTTGGAGTCGATGGTGTAGTTGACGAAGAGGACTACGACCAATTCGACGATCCGGACACAGAAGAAGAAGATGTGGATGATCAAACGAGCAAGAGGCGCAAAGGTACTCAAGATGCGTGCCCGTATATAAGACGCAGTCACGGCGAAGGACTGACATACACCATCAAGAAGATCAGAAGCACTATTGAGTAGCGTGTCGAAGACGACGAAACCTAACTTTCCGACCAATTCAGAACGAATCTCAATGTGTAATAATATCATTTTGATGAATTGAATGTAGTTATGTTTCGGACATGGTGAAATAGGAATGTGATGAAGTCAACTCAGGGTCTCTTTGGTTCACATACGAATAGAAAATAAATGTAATTAACGTATCATGTTATTTTGAATAACATCCAGAATAGCATCCGGAATATCCGAAAAAACCATCTGGATCAGTTATAGGAAGAAACTCTAAAGCATCTACACTGACGGGCAAGTCTGAAACGCGCGTCAGTGGAAATACTATCACTGACGGGCAAATTTAAATGCCTGTCAGTGGAAGTGAAGCAGCGCTCAGTGCATGTGTACTTTCACTGACAGGCATTTTCAATTGCCCGTCAGTGAAAGTACGTCATCTCCGCTACCGAATTTTCACTGACGGGCCCCTTTTATTCGCCCGTCAGTGGATCTTCAGCACTATATAACTGGGACTTAGCGAAATTTTGGCAGTTATCACGCGTTCGAGTTTTGAACCAGCCGCGAGCCCTTTGACCTACCCTCCGCCGCCAGGCTGCCGCGCCGCTGCCCGAGCCACTCTCCGCCCAAGCCGCCGCAAGAGCCACAGTCTGCGCGCCTCCGCCGAAGCCCCCGGCCGCCCGCCTCCACCCAAGCGGAGGTGTTTCCTGAGGTAGTGTTTTCCTCCGTCGGTGCATTCTCCTTCGCCGCTTCTCCCTGCTCCGCGCCGCCCCCCACCTCTCCCCACTCCGCCGCCCCCACCTCTCCCTGCTCCGCGCCGCTCCCACCTCTCCGCCGCTCCCGAGGGGGCCCCGCTCGACCCGCCGGTGCCCCGCTCCACCTGCTGGTCCCGAGAGGACGCGCCGCTCCACCGCCGGTCCCGAGGACGACGCCCTGCTCCACCCGCCGGAGGCCTTCTCCATCCGCCGGTCGCAAGCACGACGAGCTGCCGCGCTACCTCCCGCTCCCCTTGCTCCTTGCGTTCACACCGGTCGATCCCGAGGACGCCGCGCCGCCGCCCAAGCTCCTGTTGTCGCCTAGGACCCGGGATCCGGCGACACCAACCTTCCCCAACCCTTCACCAGCCCGGATCTGTGCTCCCTCGCCATGGGCTCGTGGCCCCCCTCCAACTGACCTCGCTGGCCGCCGTCTGGGCCATCATCCGCCACTACAAGCTCCACCCCAGCCAGCTCCGCGAGGTCAGCGTCATCTCTGGCCTCCCCGCCAGCACCTGTACTGAGCGCCTTGAACTTCTCGACGACACACGCAGAGCCTACGGCTTCACCATCACCGGCGGCGAACACCACCTCCGCAACTACCGCTCCGTCACTACCGTCTCCAAGCTCGCCGCTCCTGAGATCTGCACCGTCGTGCTCGAGTCCTACGTCGTCGACGTCCCCGAGGCTACGCCGACGCCTCGACCAACACCGCGCCGACCACGGCCCCGCCGCCGACAGAATAGCACCGGATGTTGTGATTTTGATTTTTTTTTCTTTGGAGGGAGAACAAGATAATATCCAAATACCAGATGCTGTTGATAATACCCAAATACCGAATAAAATTATAATTATATTGTTGGTGATAAATAAATTATAGGGGTAAAATCTTTACAGGTGTAAAATAATAATACCAATTTCCCAAACGGGGCCGAGTCTATAGTCCATCAGAGTCCGTCGTCCTCGTCTTCCCGATCGACTCCGGCCGGCGTCCCCCTCTCCGTTCCCCGCCGTGTTGATCCGCCGACCTGGTAGTGGCCGCCATGCCCGAGCCGTCGGAGATCCGCAACCTCCCCATCGACATTGCCTTCGCCCGCCTGCAGGAGTGACTGGTGGACCGCAAGCGGGTGCCGCAGGACTGGAGGAAGCGCCTCGCCGCCATCCGCCCTCGCCTTTCCGCCGCCTTCGTCTCCCTCCCGCGGGACCTCCACCCCTCCCTCCTCACCCTCGAACCCGAAGATAACCATCCTTAGCTCTCGGGTTGCGCAGCATCGGTATAAAATTGGCAGAATCCGCACACTAAACCCTCGCCCGGTCACTTCCGTTTGCTTCTCTACTTGAGCAATTCACTAATTTCGATATGTATGGCATGTAATTCTTTACTTGTGTTGTCTTTTGGTGGAGTAGAAGTTGGGTATCTTGAAGCGAAGAACTTATTTGGCCGCCTGACAGGCTCCGCGGTACGAGTTGACATACGCTTTGATGCCAATGCTTATATTTAGGGTGAATGGGAATCCATCGTTAAACCTTACGAGAAGGACAATGTTTTACTGGGAGAGGCAGCTCAGATCATGGTCCAGAATGTAAACTATGACATGTAGGAAGTCTCTTCCTTGATCTTGTGTTTGGCTACTCATTAAATTTCTGCTTGACTAGCATGGCCATGGCTAAATATACTCGCTGTTTTGGCTGCCTCAAGACCATATCAGAGGAAGCAAATGCAGAAGAACCAGCAGCAGCTTGCAGAACTAGACCGCAGGGAGGCCGACATTAAGCGACTTCCTGCTCTTTCAGCAACTAGGTATGCAGAAGCTTGCCAGGAGTTCGGTTTGCAGGTTAGCTTCTCTATCTGATAGGTACATTTTGGGTTTTATGCTGTTGATTATGTTGCTTCCTGTGTTGTATTGATGTGCCACTTGCTTTTGACTTTCATCTGTAGGGGATAGATGTCCAGCAAGAACTGATAGTCTGCAAAAACGATTCCATCAAATTTAGCAAACTCTTGGAAGTCCTGAACAGTAATCCTGTCTCAAAGGCCATTGAGTACTATACAACTTTTGTTAGGGACTGCCATACAGAGGATAAGGTATAGTCAGGACTATGTGGAACTTATCAGGTATTGAAGGTAGAAATTGCTATACAACTCTCATCAGTTTTAACCGCTTTGTTCTTATTAATTTAGGAAAATTGCAAGTCTGTGGTACACAATCTGAAACAGTTGCAGGCTAATCCTCCTTCCCTGCATGTCTCTGTATGTACAGATGTGCAAAATTCCCTTGAAGAGACATCGAAGGCTCATTGGTCTAATATGACCGAAGAAAAGCACATTGACTCTAATGTTCCTGCAGATAATATTGATTGGGACATCTCTGTGGATAATAATGGAATTGATTGGGACATTGGTGCTGTGGAACAACCTGTGGAAGGATCTGGCAACGGTTTTGGATTGTATGAAATTATTGATGCTAATATAGAGCTGGCAGGTTCTGAAAATTATAATCTTGGTGTTTCAGTCGATCCATCTATGCACAAAGAAGGCCTTACATGCGATACATCTGAGCATGAGATTTGCTATGAAATCACTTCTGATAATCCTGAAAAAATGCTATTATTCAGAATGCTCCAACTGAATAAGGACAATATGAAAGTTTAACTGAAGAAAGAAGTCAGTTGCTGGAGAAGAAATACAGAAACATATCGTGGATGATTTACTTGAAGTATGTTTTGACATATTTTATGCCCCCTTCTTGTCCTTAAATAGCAAATTTCAATGTACTTTAGAGGCATGTTGCATAATTACAACAACTATCAGTACCAATTTCTTAAGGGTTTTGTATTGAAGTTCGCTCTGTAAGTATTCAAGATGATTAGCTTTTGTTATTGTACAAGGCTAGTTTGCCAACCTATCCTCCTTTTAGTAATAACTAATAATCTAGCTCATTTATTTCTGACACTTGAAACAGGTAAAATCATTTTGATCCTACGCTTAGGGGAGATGAGGAATGCAGATACATCATCTCTACAGATCAGGTGCAAGCTGTCTCACCATTTGTTCTCCAACAGTGTGCTCCTGAACGTTTGGAGAATATGCTTGTAGAGGTCTCCTCAGCAATCTCTTTGCTCATGAACCAGAAAACTCTTGATTTTATAATGATACTCAACACTAAAAGGTAAGATGATATATTCTGAAAGTTTGTGCCAATTGCTTAAACAAATGATACCCACTTGTGTCTTCCATTAGTGCACGGTGTTGCACTTATTATTCCTCATAGCATTTGCTTGAAGGCTTACATAATACAATCACAAATGCATGTTTTTTTTTCTTTAACAGCATTGCTTCCTTTGCTCTTCCCAATGTTTTTAGACAGATTGGTGTCATACTGTCAACCTTAGAAGATAAGAAGCATCATGAGGTGAAATTACTGGAAGGCTTAGGTGATTTATCAGTTAGCGCATGGAGCTGCAAAATGCACTATCATCATCCTGGCCAAAGCAAGCAAGTGATATATTCTCTATTGTAGCTTTTGATTATGCGTATATTCCTGTTCTCAATTGATGATGACTATAGTGTACATGGTGAGGAAAACATCAGCCAAGTGGTTTATGATCTTCGATCATCCTTAAAGCTGCTATCTAAATTGTAGCATTATGAACAACTGCATTCTTGTTCATACTCTTAATTTACTGAAGTAATAGTTTTTGGTCCATCACGTGCTAATGAACCAATGAGTGTATGTTAATGATTTTACTTTCTAATATTATAGGAGGCAGCAATTACAAAAACAAGGGAACTAAAGAAGCTCTGTGAGGCAACAGTATCATCTATATTTGATGGCAGGCTAGTTCATATGATTGGAGAGATCAATACTTTACTGAGTTCGAGTGTTGGTCAATTAGCTGGATGATTGTAACTTTTGTTCCTGAATCAAAATAAAATGATATCTAAAGCAGATTGATTATCTTATGATATATACTTTTCCAACTTATTGTTCGTTGTCTTTGTGTTATTTTTTGTTGCCACAAATTTCTTATCTTAAATTATGAATATATGGCTTTAATTATATGTGGAATATCGGACTCAGTCTTATGAATGCGCTCTACTGTCTAAATTATAGGCCACTCAAAACACAAAATGAATGCAGTGTAGAATGCAGATGAGCGGGGAAGAAAGTAAGGGGGTCTCGAGAAGTTCAATTTATCAATGATTTCAATCAAGATTCTAGAAAAGGTTAACTGGTATTTGATCAGTCACCCACCTTTAGTATTTGTACGGCCTGACTGGCCAATGGTAAGACCTGGTCGATTTTTAGAACCTTGATTCCAGTGGTTTGAATTGCTGCTATTTATTACGTTTCTATGTATCTGAAGAGAGTGCAATGTCTAATGTTATCTTGTCATTCAAACAAGTATGTTTTTAATTTGGTGAGCCAGCAAGACGGACTATATCTGTTATGCCTTACTTCAGTATTTGTCATGGTCGGATTACACTACAGAAGGCGTGTCCCCTAGGACAGCAACAAGCTGCGGCATAAAATTACGTAGTTTTGGCCCTTAAGTTAAGAGTTTGAGTATTGTTAGGAGAAGAAGTCTAAATTAGGAAGGTATGGAAGTCTAATCCGAGTCTGTCTCATGATTGTAACTCCTTTATAAGAAGAGGATCTGAATCAATGAAGGGCAGCAACAGAGTTATCAATCTATCTCCTACCTTGTGCTTCTCTCTTGCCCCAGCACCCTCTCCTACGTGCATGCTGATCTAAATACCACTTGAACCCACCACAGCTAGCCGGCGGCGAGGCTACCAGCTGAGGCCATCAGTTCACCACGACTATTACCTGAGATCAGGCACTGGTCGTGACACCTTGGTATCAGATTCCATGGCTACCGATCCCGACGCCCTCACTGCCCTCACGCAGCAGATCGCCAACCTGACTGCGTCTGTGAGTACAATTGCTGCTCGGTTCGACGCAGTGGACGTCTCGCTGAAGAACATTGATGATCGTGTGCTCGAGGTGCAGGAGCGAACAACATCACTGGAAAAGCGGCCATCAGGTGATGGGATACTTGCAGCTAGCTCCCTCGGCATCATCAGCTTTGCTGCACCCTTCGGCCTTGCGTCTGCAGGGCCAACGCACTGACCTCGACAACAAGCCGCCTCGATTCCACCGTTTGGAATTTCCAAAATTTGATGGAACAGAGGACCCTTTTGGTTGGCTGCAACATTGTGACCAGTTCTTTCATGGGCAAAAGGCACCTGAAAGTGAGAAGGTTTGGATGGCCTCTTATCATCTCACGAGAATTGCCCAGCAATGGTACTTTCAATTGGAGCGTGATGAAGGCGAGCCTAATTGGAAGAATTTCAAGGAGTACATCAACCTTAGATTCGGGCCATCCATCAGGCACAATCCACTTGGTGAACTCAAGGATCTAACCCAGACTGGCTCAGTGGAGGAATACCAGCAGCGGTTCCTCGCCATCCTTTGCCGTACCTATCGCCTCCAACCCAAGATGCAAGTCCAGTTGTTCACGCCAGGCCTGCGCGAGCTGATCCGCACCGATGTGGAACTACAGAATCCTGCCAGTCTTCAAATGGCCATGGCTCTCGCTCGAGCATATGAGAAACGCGCTCAGGCAACCAATCTAGTGCAGTTCCCGTCGGACCCACCTGTTACACCACCTACCATGGCGTTTCCGGGGAGGATGGCCACACATATAGCAGCTCCAAAACCGCAGGCACCCACCTTGCCTGCGTCATCAGTCAGCGGCTTGGCGTCTGCACCACCTCGTCCGGCCAGCACTGGAGGCCAACGCAAAGTGATGCGACGCCGCTTCCTCACACCGGCAGAGATGTCCGAACGCCCGGAGCAGGGCCTTTTGCTTCAATTGTGAGAAGTTCACCCCCTCTCACCGTTGTAACCGCCTGTTCCTGCTATTGTCCCCAAGTGACAGTGATGCTGATGAACACCTCATCTTGGAAGACGATGTACTGGGCATATCACTGTATGCACTAGCAGGCACCCAGCCTCGCGCTAGCCAAACCATGCAACTCCAAGTCCATGTGGGTGATACAACGTTGTTCGCACTGCTTGATTCAGGCTCAACGCATAACTTCATCACTCCCGAGGCAGCCAAGCGTGCTGGCATCAATATCACGCCACGCCATGGCCTCCGCGTCGTTGTCGCCAGGGGGGGTGTTTGCCCGAGCATACCAGTGCAGATCAATGAGGAGAGTTTTACATTAGATGGTTATACACTCCCACTCGATGGCTTCGACAGTGTACTCGGCATCCAGTGGCTTCGCACCTTGGGACCTATTCTTTGGGACTTTGACACCTTGTCAATGTCTTTTTGGAAGGACAACCGAAAGATCCAATGGCATGGCATTAGTATACCCACGATCGAGCAACGCTCTTGTCTCATCTCTGATGACGCACTTACGGGGTCATTGCTGTCCGAGTTTGACGATCTTTTTGCGGCACCAACTAAATTGCCGCCGGAGTGAGCACACGACCACCACATCCACCTCCTGCCTGGAACAGCCCCAGTGTCGGTTAGACCGTACCACTATGCTCACACCGTCAAGGATGAACTTGAGCGGCAGTGCGGAGAGATGCTTCGCCAAGGCATTATTAGGGAAAGCAACTCCTCGTTCTCATCTCCTGTCATCCTTGTCAAGAAGCAGGATGGATCATGGCGCTTTTGCGTCGATTACCGTGCTCTCAATGATAAAACAATTAAAGATAAATTTCCCATTCCGGTAGTGGATGAACTACTGGACGAACTTCGTGGATCTAAGTTCTTCGCAAACCTCGATTTGCGTTCCGGGTACCATCAAGTTCGTATGGACCCCCACTACCGGAATCTCGCAATTTGCCGTGTGCAAAAGACACACGGCGAAGGAGGAAAAACCCTCGGCAAAAGGTTTGCCGAGTGCAACACTCGGCAAAGAGCACACGGCGTACAGGCTGCCGGCAAAGTAAAGTTTGCCGAGTGTATTCCTTCGGGCACTCGACAAATAGTTTGCCGACGGTCAGACTGAGCACTCGGCACAAAAAATTGACTAAACGGAGATAACGCCTGTTAGTAAGGTTTGCCGAGTGTCGACACTCGGCAAAGCCTCGGGTTTGCCGAGTGTCCGATTTTTGACACTCGGCAAACAAGGTGATCAGGGGCCAAAAAATTAGCCGCCGGCGGGGCACCGCTGTTGCCACGTGTCTCCCGCGGGGTCCACTACACACGTGTCACCACCACACACGCACACGCTGGCCGGGTCCACTGGAATGTCCACGGGGGACCCACGTACGGGTATCAAATGACGTGGCGCCGTGTATAAGCGCCAGGAGGTATCAGACGAACTCAATCCGCACCGCACGGTCGGGTATATAAACCACCCAACCGCGCGGTCGCTGGGCGATGTGGGACTAAACAGACGAAGCCGTTTGCCGAGTGTCAAAAATAGGACACTCGGCAAACGCACGTTTGCCGAGTGTCAAAAATCAGACACTCGGCAAACCTTGCAGACTGAGCTTCCAAGCTGCCATGTTCGTCCATAAAAAGCTACGTGTAATGATACTCCTGTTGTGTGTGCTGCTGATTAATAATAGTTTGTATAGCTTTTTCCTTTTAACACCAACCTGTCACGTAATCACGTTCTCCTCAATAATTTGGCCTGCGGAATCCCCAAATTTCTTGCCACGTACGTCTGCGTCCCCGCAAAAGTTCGCTATAAATACCCGTCACTTGAGCTAAGCATATCTAGTCCATATCCTCTTCCAAGCTACTAGTACTAGCTAGCTAGAAGCAGCAATAACTAATTAAGCAGCAGCAATGGCGAAATCTTGCACCTTAGTACTACTTGGCGCACTGGTGCGCACGTTTGCCGAGTGTCAAAAATCGGACACTCGGCAAACCTTGCAGACTGAGCTTCCAGGCTGCCATGTTCGCCACGTGTCTCCGTGTTTGCCGAGTGTCATAAAAGAGACACTCGGCAAACAGACAACTTTGCCGAGTGTAAATTTCAGGACACTCGGCAAACATATTTTTTTTCTTTTTCTTCTTTCTTTCTTTGTTTTGTTTTCTTTGCGAAACCTTCTCAAATTTTTACCACAGCCTCTACGTATCATATCATGACACCATGCCAAGTCTCATGTTTTTCAGACTTCGTTTGCATTTTTTAGAATTTAAAAACCAATAAGCTCCATGTTGGTGGTCGAGTCTTGCCGCCGAGATGTTTGTAATTTCTTTTCATTTTTTGGATAAGGCCTAAACATATACTAAAGAACACAAATATGATTTTTCAACCAATTTGTGTGCAATTTTTCATGTACTTGTAGTTCAAATTTGAATTATACCCATTAAATGCCTAGAAATACACTTAATGACTTAAAAATAGCAAATGAACCCTGAAAAATGCCAAATTTTAACATGGAAGATTTAACGGTGTATATTGAGTGTAGAAAAAGTTTCAAGGTCAAACGATAAAGGAATTGTCACTTCACCTTCAACCTGACACATTCCCTCTCGAAACCATGAGTCTTCTTCGAAGATGGTTCGGTTTCTAAGCAGCACACATGAAAACTTTTGTGAAACCTTGTTAAATTTTTACCACAGGTTTTTGATGTCATATAATGATACCATGCCAAGTTTCATGTTTTTCAGACTTCGTTTGCATTTTTTAGAATTTAAAAACCAATAAGCTCCATGTTGGTGGTCGAGTCTTGCCGCCGAGATGTTTGTAATTTCTTTTTATTTTTTGGATAAGGCCTAAACATATACTAAAGAACACAAATATGATTTTTCAACCAATTTGTGTGCAATTTTTCATGTACTTGTAGTTCAAATTTGAATTATACCCATTAAATGCCTAGAAATGCACTTAATGACTTAAAAATAGCAAATGAACCCTGAAAAATGCCAAATTTTAACATGGAAGATGTAATGTAGTTCAAAATATGTTGAGTGTAGAAAAAGTTTCAAGGTAGAAAATTTTTGCATTTTCTACTTTCTGAAATACCAAGTTAAGGTACCTTGTGTGTAGTACCTTCAATTGTTTTTTATCTAAAACATCCGTAACTTTTTCTACATGGAACATATTACATTACATTGCTAACGCCAAATTTTGGCATTTTTCTGGAACCATTTGCTACTTTTAAGACGTTAATTGCATTTCTAGCTATTTACCGGATAATATTCAATTTTGAACTACATGTATATAAAAAATGGGCTATAAATTCAAGAAATATTCATATTTTGGTACTTATATATATTTCTAGCTCCCTCCAAAAAAATAAACTCAAAATTTAAAAGTTTGCTCTTGAAAATTCAAATGTACACATGCATTTTATTGGTTTTTAATTTTTTGCCGAGTGTTTTATGAAAAACACTCGGCAAAGCCGATTATTTGCCGAGTGTTTTTTGTTTGCCGAGTGTAACACTAGGCAAACCACCGATATGCCGAGTGTCAGTTTTTTGCCGAGTGTTTTTTCTGGCACACTCGGCAAATAGAGTGTTTGCCGAGTGTTCGATAAAATACGCTCGGCGAACTTCTCGACACTCGGCAAACTCGGCGATTCCGGTAGTGCCCCCGGATATCGAGAAGACGGCGTTCCGCACACATGAAGGACTTTTTGAGTTCCTCGTCATGCCCTTTAGACTAACGAATGCCCCACCCACCTTTCAGGCCCTAATGAATTATATCCTTCGTCCATATTTACGGCGTTTTGTACTCGTATTCACGATATTTTGATTTTCAACCCATCTTGGTCGGAGCATCTAAGGCATGTCCGGGCTGTCCTCTGTCTACTGCGCCAACACAAACTTTTTCTCAAAAGGTCGAAGTGCCTTTTTGGAGAAACAAAGGTGGCCTACTTGGGCCATGTCATGTCAATCAACAGCGTGGCAATGGACGACTCCAAGGTGCAGGCAGTGCACACTTGGCCGGTACCGCGCTCTGTCAAGGCGCTTCACGGTTTCCTTGGCTTGGCAGGCTACTACCGCAAGTTTATCAAGTATTTTGGTGCCATTGCCGAGCCTTTGACGTGTCTTCTCAAAAAGGAAACCTTCACCTGGACAGAGGAGGCCACCCAGGCATTCCGGGCATTGCAATTGGCTCTCTCAACAGCACCTGTGCTTCAGCTTCCAGACTGTCGATCTGACTTTGTCGTCGAATGTGATGCCTCCGGGACGGGCATTGGTGCGGTGCTTCACCAAGGCAACGGCCCTATCGCTTTCTTCAGTCGTGCCATGGCTTCTCGTCATCAATTCTTGGCAGTCTATGAGCGAGAACTAATTGGATTAGTGCAAGCAGTGCGGCATTGGCGACCTTATCTATGGGGACACCGATTTGTGGTACGCATCGACCATTATAGCCCAAAGTTTTTGCGACCAACATTTGTCCATGATACCTCAACATCGGTGGGTCAGCTAGCTTTTTGGATATGACTTTGCAGTTGAATTCAAGCGGGGCCCACATGAACACTATTGCAGACGCACTATCTCGACGCGAACCAGAGGAGGACCTAGCATTAGGCATGGCGTGCACACTCTCAACACCTCAATTTGGCCTCTTTGATGAGCTCCGCCAAGAAACAACAACCTCCAGTTCTGAGTTGGCTACATTGCGTGAACAGATCACTAGCTGCAGTCTTGGTCACCCATGGAGCATTGTTGACGACCTTGTCTTATACAAAGGTAAGGTGCATGTACTAGCATCTTCACCTGTACTGCCTGCTGTCCTCACCTTAGCACATGCAGCTGGCCATGAGGGTACACAAAAGACTTTGCACCATCTCCGTGCTGATTTCCATGTACCGCAAGCACGCATGGTGGTCAAGGAGTTTGTGCGCACCTGTACAGCATGTCAACGCAACAAATCTGAGCAGCTCCATCCAGCCAGCCTCCTTCAGCCGTTACCAGTTCCTAGTCGTATCTGGGACGATATTGCTATGGATTTCATCGAGGCACTTCCGCGTGTGCACAGGAAGTCTGTTCTCCTTACAATTGTGGATCGCTTTTCTAAATATGCGCACTATTTCATTGGCACATCCCTATACAGCAAGCTCCGTGTCGCGAGTGTTCTTTGATGAGGTGGTTCGCCTCCATGGAATTCCATCTTCCATTGTCAGTGACCGTGATCCGGTATTCACTAGCAAATTCTGGTTTGAATTGTTCAGTCTCTCCGGTACAAAACTAAACTTGAGCTCTGCCTTCCATCCTCAATCAGATGGCCAGTTTGAAGCAACCAATAAAATCATCACCATGTATCTCCGTTGTCTTACTGGAGATAGACCCAAAGAGTGGATTCGTTGGTTACCATGGGCAGAGTATTGCTATAATACATCTTTTCAATCATCCCTGAAAGAAACACCATTTAAGGTGGTATACAGTCGTGATCCACCGTCTCTGCGGCCTTATACAGTAGGAACAGCACCCCTACTAGCTGTGGATCAAATGCTTATGGAGCATGACCAATTCCTTGCTGACATTAGGGAGCATCTTCTTCTTGCCCAGCAACACCATAAGCATCACTATGATGTGAAGCACCGTGAGCTCAGTTTGGAGGTTGGCCAGTGGGCCTGGCTTCGACTTCATCTACAAGCAGCTACAATGGTGAATTCTCTGAACAAAAAACTTGCTCCACGCTTTTATGGACCATATGAAGTGACTCAGAAGATTGGTGATGTGATATCGTTTGAAATTACCAGCCCGTGCTCGAATTCATGATGTGTTCCATGTGAGTTTGCTAAAGCCTTATCAAGGGGAGCCACCATCTTCCCCGCCAGCCTTGCCCAAGTTACATCATGGTAGAGTCACTCCTCATCAAGTGCTGAAAGCTCGCCTTTGCCGTGGTGTTCAAGAGGTTTTGGTGCAATGGACAGGTCTACCAGATTCTGAAACATCTTGGGAACCTCTGGTATAATTCAAGGAGTAGTTTCCGTCATTCCAGCTCGAGGACGAGCTGTTTGCCGAGGAGGGGAGAGATGTCATGGTCGGATTACACTACAGAAGGCGTGTCCCCCTAGGACAGCAACAAGCTGCGGCATAAAATTAGGTAGTTTTGGCCCTTAAGTTAGGAATTTGAGTATTGTTAGGATAAGAAGTCTAAGTTAGGAAAGTATGGAAGTCTAGTCCGAGTCTGTCTCATGATTATAACTCCTTTATAAGGAGAGAATCTGAATCAATGAAGGGCAGCAACAGAGTTATCAATCTATCTCCTACCTCGTACTTCTCTCTTACCCCAGCACCCTCTCCTACGTGCATGCTGATCTAAATACCACCTGAACACACCACGGCTAGCCAGCGGCGAGGCTACCAGCTGAAGCCATCAGTTCACCACGACTATTACCTAAGATCAGGCACTGGTCGTGACAGTATTACTTTAGAAACACTAGCATGTTCAGAGAAATTACAATCAAGTTACCTATATCATCTTGTATACAAGAGAACCACTCTGACTGCTGAATGTTGGATAGCACAACATAATCTATACATTACATTGACATTGTTACTCATAAGAGTGTAGGCTTACATAGTACAAATTATTATTGATGAAGAAAATTCTGAAACCATTAGCTGGATCGCTTTGGATATCTTTTTAGACCATCCTTGTAGTTGATGTAGTTAAGACTGAAACGAACAGTATAACCATCCATCCACTCAAAGTTGTCAAATAGCGACCATGCAAAATATCTTCGTACATCGGCTCCTTGCCTGACATGTCATGGTAGTACTCTTGGTTTGAATACAGATACTTACAGCATTTTGCCATAAATCAAGTTAAAGCATTGTAACAATAGTTGTTAATTAATCTACTCATCTATGGGCAGTCAAGCATCAAACTTACCTTAGGGCTCTTTGATCGTAGAATATGTGTTGCTGATAGAATTCTACTCTGGTATTGTCAATTAAGGCTTCTTGAAGAGGTAAGTTGTCATTGTTAATTTTATCAACACCTGCATTACAAATGTTTCTTTGATAAGGAGTCCAGTAAGTTGTCATTCTGTGGAGTTAGGCTGTTCTACCATTTTCTGTGATGTAGATAGTAGGATTGTTATATCTCTTCTTGGTGTATAGCAAGAGTTTGCCTATTCCTTTAGGATAGATGTAAAACCAAGAAGAACCAGCCTGGATACAAATATATTTCAGTTTCTCTTTTTTGCATGCTTTTGGAATCTCTTTCTATGCTGAATTACCTATAAAATGGATCCTTTGTAATATACCAGGTTACAACTATCAAACACGAAACAAGATTATCTCTCTGTGAGCAAGTAATACCTTTGGACCAATATATGTTCCATTTCTTTCCACTGTTTCATGCAGAGAAAACAATTAGCTCTCTTTGATTACTCGTGAATCAGTATTGTAGCTTTTGTTACTATCGCTATTGTGTTTAGTATCCTGAGCATATCTTGCTGAATAGTAATTGAGGCCAATGACATCGAATGATCATATACAGCTTTTGCCTGCTCTTTTGTGAATCTTGGTAATCTACCAACCAGTGTTCTCATGCTGAGTGGATAGTCCCCCTTGGTTAAAGGATCCATGAACCTATTCACTTTGTTACTGAGCTATGTGCATAAATATTTACAAGAATTTTCCAGTTGTAGTGGCCTGTAACTTCAAGGATGAACCTGAAGCCTATCACATATTGGATTTACTGAAAACTCACCATCCATACATGAAGTCCAATGCACGTTTGGTGGCATCCTTGTCTTCCTTTGAATTTGAGTAGGGAATTATCCAATTGCTAACTATAGTAGTGCTTATTTTTCCTCTTTGTTCCATCTGCATCATTAATGATTATAACCGTCAAGTGTCAACAACAAGCTGGCAAAATATATGGAAATGATAAAATGAATATCACAGTCTAGTGTTTAATAGTAGAAGCTACGTAAGGGGGTGTTTGGTTGAGCTTTCCAACAGCTTTTCACTGGAAAAGTTATAGTCCAACCAAACGGCTAGCTTTTCAGCAGCTTTTACCAACGGTAGCTGTGTGCTTTGCAGTGCAAATTTAGCTGTTTGGAAAAGTTACCTTCTGCCAACTTTTTACAATGTGCTGAAATTTCAGTACTCTTTTTTCAAAATGCTATATATGGTTTAGATCAACCAAAAGCCATATGTTCGCTTTTTCACAGCCACAACAGCTTTTTCAGACAGCCAGCCAACAACAGATTTGTCAATAGTCACAGCTCAACCAAACATGCCCTAAACATCAATTGTTCATAATAAGATATACCATGTCGAAATCCCTCCATCATTGTCCTCTATCTAATCTGAGATACATCTTGAGCCAGTTCTATTGTCAATATATTTTTATTGAAAACTTCTATTGTCAATATTTAACTAGAATATCTATGGCAGTTTCTTGTTTCTAAGAGTAGATTGTGTAGACTAAATGTCTATCATTTCTTGGTTATACTCTGAGAAGCCTCATATATGCAAGTTATAATCTTTGATGACCGTAAATTATTAGATTTGTGGCAAATACTATAGATATCGTTTACATGCTAGGATGCATTTTATTCTATTTATCGTAGTTCTCCACCCGTATTTTGTTACTGAAAATATTCCCAATTAAGAAAACTAAGTCATACCTTGTATTTGTCTCTATACACTCGTACTGCTGCTGCATGAGCTAGAAGTAGATTATGAGCTACAATATAAGGTTCCCTTCCTGAGTCTCCCGTGATGCAACCTGACTTTTCCCAAGATGAGCATCTGCCAGGTGCTAATATACCACTGGAATAGCCACCAATGCTGAAACTCCAAGGCTCGTTGAATGTTATCCAGTATTTTACCTTGTCACCAAACTCCCTGAATTAAGCAGATGTTGGCATAGTCGTGGAAATCTTCCCTGATAGTGTTAGCCCAACTTTTTTAGGTCCTATCTTTTTTCGTTGTTTCAATATGCTTATTTTATATTATAGTGAGTTTGGGTCCATGTAGGAAAAGTCATATGAGCTGATAGGTCATGTTCACTTGCACCATAAGGTGGCTTAAGAAGCCGCCGTACTGCTGTTCTAATACTTGCGGGGAGTCTCAGTGAAAAAGGGTCACGAATGATTCAACACCTGCATTATTGGTTTGACATTAGGATACAAACATATATTAATATCAGAAGCCATCAGTCTTGACATCATGAGTATATGCAACCTTTATGCTTGTCGATGAGATTGTTATAGTATTTGATTCCTTCCATGTTGACCCCTGCACTCAGTTTTCCACCTGTACCTCTTTAATCTAGGCGGATTCTCAATTAGAACTGTGTCAGTGTTTTAGTGCATATCAATAAAAAAGGTTTGTTAGTTTTACCATATCTGTAATGACTAGCACAATGTCCGTGTGTTGCTATAGATTAAAGAAAATATACTATATGTTTAAGAAGATTATACTACCATTTGCTATATTAAACCATTCACACCCGCTCTCATCTCAATTTTTCCTATTAGGTCCAAATGGTGGTCTGTCTGAAGGTGGACGGACCACCTCCACTAATTGATATCTTTATAAGAGTAAAGACAAGTGGTTGGCTGGGCTATGTTCAAAGGTGATGTATTAGGTGCACACAGCACATGTGGATCTATTTACATATAAGGTTATCAAGATTCTTTTACCATTAGCTGAGGGCATAAACCCTATGTGCATGAGAAAACTAGAGAAGGCTATGAGGAATCACTTACTAGGCAGAATTCTTGACCAAGAAAGAGAAAATCTGTAGTCACTAAAGCCCAAATCCTTCATGATAGTGACATCATCCTGCACGTGATGAATGGCATCTGATAATATTAGGCATTGAGGTGAATATAGATGGGTGGTCACTAGTTAGCACAGTCAGTACAACATTACCTTATACCGGTGGTACGAATCTATTGCTACATCTCCATTGCTTCCATTTGCTCTTCTCTGCATTGAGAAATTAATGGAATTTCGATTATGAATGAACTGATGTTGGTATTTTGGAAGCACTTGTTTCATGCATTGCTTAGTCTTGAATTATCAAGTACTTGAGTATATTTATGAAAAACTAACTACTAGCTAAATTTGTTCTGGGTAGATATTTCCTTAAATTATGGGCACTACTGTAAGCCAAGACCAAAACTTAAGCTGTTTGTTTGTTGTTTTCACATGGAGTAACTGAAGTATTGACCATGAAGAGTGGCCTTTAAACTAGTTATGCATTGTTTCAATCATCTCACTTAGTTTTGTGCACTTGTTTTTGTCTTTTTCTGTGCTTGTTTTGATTGTGTAGGACCTGTTTGCCATAGCACCGTTTTGTTCATTTAATTAAGCATATTGGACATGCTATGGCAAGTAAGCACTTAACTAGGTATTCTTTAATGAAGTTGACTGATCTTGTTAACAAGTGGCATTATTTTGCACTAGTAGTATATCACTGGATTATCTGTGCTTGATCGTTTGGGAATTAAGTGGCAATTTCTTTTTTGCTTGTTTGTTTAGAAGTTGATTGACAAGTACTCCCTTTTTTTGCTTTAGTTTGTTTTGGTTTGTTTTGTTTGTGTTTGAAGTGATTGCAGATGAACTTCTCTCAGTTTTATGTCAACTCGTTTAGTTGTTCATAATGATGTACCCTGATTAATAGCAGTAACACTGATACGGCAAATAGCAGACTAGTGATGCATTAGCCTGTTTGTGACAATTTGAGGCCAACTAATAGTAAAGGCAGCCAAATTGATGTGTAATCTTGTGCATGAATGGAGAAGGACCTGGGTGATTGTGAGTGAAGGTGTCCCAGATGCTGGGTCCTCTGCCACCTTCCCTCACAGCGCCTTCATACCGCATCAGCATCACAAGGCACATAAGAGCTAATCATTCATACCTTTTTCCAGTACTTTCCAGATCCTTCTTGAACTTACCTTGTATGTGGAAGAGGCTGTGCCGAAGAGGAAGTCCTTGGGGAATTGACTCAGCGCGATCTTTCTTGGCTTTGCGTCGTAGTGCGACGCCATTAAGGAAAGCAAGATCAAGAACAGCAGCGACATGGCTGCGCTTGTAGCTTCTTTCTTTCCTTGTGGTAATGTGTTCACCAGGGCTATCCATATATATAGTGTGGTTCTGGAGAGGCAATTGGGTATTGGAAAAACGGAAATCATCATATTCGGCTGCTTTACAAGTCGTGCCAGTGATTGCCACCGAGCGACAGCAGCCAAATCTTTGCCGTGCTGAACTGCCGTTACATATAATACATGTGAGACCCTGTCTTTTTCGATACAACTCGCCTCCTGTTTAGTGGTTCAGGTGTACTGTCAAGTATTTGTCAGCGTACCGGCCGTGGGCCAGGAGCAGGCGACAAGAGGAGAACGGCCCAAGAGAGAGAGAAAGACTCCAGCCCGGCTTGCAAGCCGTGATTGGGTCCGTTAGGACCTTGTAATCCTGTTATCAGGAGAGGCGTGAGGTGTGTGAGGGAGACAAGAGAATAGACAAAGGAAGAACAACACGAAACTGCTGTGTGGGTGGTTGGGCGGAATAGCAGCTCGTGAGTTCTTCCCCATCAATTTCCTGTGAATCTTGCAATCCAGCTCAGATCCAATGCAAGTAGCTCACAATTGGTATCAGAGCCCTTGATTCTGGCTCCTCCGACCCATCCCTACTTCACCCGCTTCAAGGAGCGCCAGATCGCGGCGGCCATGGAGGCTGCTACGCCGGAAACCAGGGCGGCGTATGAGGTGCTGAAGGCGGAAGTCGATCTTAACCTGGACAAGCGCTTCAAGGAGCAAAACGATAGCTTAACCAAGATGATGCAAGGGGTGTTGGACAGCACGATCTCACAGATCCATGATCTCACATCCAAGATCGAAGACATCAAGAGTGATTTTGGTCTGGACATGGGCGAACTGCGACTGGAATTGGATCGGGCCAGCCGTGGAGAAGCACCAGCAAGGAGGACTCTATCGGCAGCACCAGTCAACAAGTCTGCTGCCCAGGCTGCGGTGGGGCATGGGGACGGCGGCCCTGAAATCGCCAACCGGGGCGGCAGCTCGGCCGCTTACGTGCCACCACCGATTCGGGATGCGCGGGACAGCTACTGTGGAGTGGATTTTGTTCACCGTGCTCCGGCAGCTCGCACTGATTTGGGGCATTCCTACGGGATGGGACCCCGGATTGAGATTCCGCGCTTTGATGGATCTAATCCACGGTTGTGGCAGGCACGCTGTGAGTCTTATTTCCAGATGTGGAACACTAACCCAGCTCTGTGGATCTCAATTGCTTCGGCTCATTTCGAAGGATCTGCAGCGCGGTGGCTGGAATCGGCACAACGGCGCTTTCCCACGGCAAGGTGGCCGGAATTTTGTCAACTACTGCAGTCGCGCTTCGGTCGTAATCAACATCAACTGCTGGTTCGACGGATGTTTCACATAGGGCAAACGACAACTGTGGAAGATTATGTGGAACGCTTCGCTGAGTTAATGGACCAACTCGTAGCATATGAGGACAGTCTCGATCCAGTTCATTATGTTACTCGCTTCATGGACGGATTGAAACCCAATGTCCGAGTTCTGGTCGCTATTCAGCAGCCCACTGACTTGGATTCAGCATATCAGTTAGCTCTGCTCGCCGAAGAATTGGGTGATGGTCTGACCAATTTCAATGTTTCCCCTTCTCCGGTCACCACCGTTGCATCGCGTCGCAGTCCAGCATATCCCTTGCCACCTCCTCCTAACCTGCTCGCAACCCAATCTGCCAATGAGAGGAAGCCTCTGGCGACATCGAAACAACATTCCTCAGAAGACAAATTGGCCGCGCTTAAGGCTTACCGGCGTGCCAAGGGACTCTGCTTTGTTTGCGGTGAAAAATGGAGTCCTGACCACCAGTGCAAGAGCTCGGTGCAACTTCACATGGTGCAAGAAATGGTGGAATTTTTCCAGCAGGGTCCTCCTTCGGCCCAGTCTGACGTGGAATCATTAGCTGCTGATCACCTTATGTTGCTCTCTGCAGCTGCCGTGGGTTCTCAATCTTCTCATCAGACATTACAGATCACTGTGCACATTCAGGATCAACCATTGAACTTTTTGGTCGATTCTGGCAGCACCCATTCTTTTCTTGATGTCGTTCTTCTTCCTCACTTTGTCGGGGTGGTTCCCATTATTCCTGCTCCTGTTAAGGTCGCTAATGGCGCCTTACTTCACTGTTCTCGTCAACTTTCTCATTGTCCGTGGACTTGTAGTGGCCATACCTTTTTTACGACCTTCAAATTTTTGCCATTGGGCATGTATGATGGTATCCTTGGGTTGGATTGGTTGGCTCTTCATAGCCCGATGCAAGTGGACTGGGCACAGAAGTGGCTCTCCTTTTCTCATCAGGGTCGTTCCATTACTCTTCAAGGGACGTGTCGTACTGCTTTCGCGTACACCTTGTTTGAACTGAGTGCTTCCACTCCTGATCGTGTGTCTCATTCTCCTGAAGTCCAGGCTGTTCTCGATCGTTATTCTGAGGTTTTTGCTGATCCAACCGGGTTGCCTCCGCGGCGACAATATGATCATGTGATTCCACTTATTCCTGGTGCTCGTCCTGTTTCTCTACGGCCTTATCGCGTGGCACCCGAGCTGAAATCTGAAATTGAGGCCCAAGTTGCTGATCTCCTTGCTCAAGGTGTGATTAAACATAGCAGCAGTCCTTTTTCTTCTCCCGTTATCTTGGTCCGGAAGAAGGATTCCACTTGGCGCATGGTGGTAGATTACAGACATCTCAATGCTCTCACTGTTAAAGGCAAGTATCCCCTCCCCGTTATCGATGAACTTTTGGATGAATTGTCTGGCTCTTGTTGGTTTTCTAAGTTGGATTTGAAGTCTGGTTATCACCAAATTCGTTTAGCTGCTGGGTAAGAGTTTAAAACTGCATTTCAAACTCATCATGGTCATTTTGAATTTCGCGTTATGGCTTTTGGTCTCACAGGGGCCCCGGGTACCTTTCAGAGTGCTATGAATGCTTCTCTAGCCCCCTTTCTGCGCAAATTTGTTCTCGTTTTCTTTGATGACATTTTGATTTATAGCCCCTCCTTGTCCGCCCATCTGAGGCATATCGACCAGGTGCTGGCCCTCTTGCAGCAGGATCAGTGGAAAGTGAAATTATCCAAATGTGCTTTTGCTCAAGAGCAGATTGCGTATTTGGGTCATATTATAAGTCGTGCAGGTGTTGCCACTGATGACAGTAAGATTAGCACTATTAAGGATTGGCCACCTCCCACTTCTGTTAAGGAATTGCGCAGTTTTTTGGGTCTCGCTGGTTATTACCGGAAATTCATTCGGCATTATGGTATTATATGCAAGCCATTGACCAATCTGCTCAAGAAAGGGGCCTTGTACATCTGGACTTCTCATGAGGAGCTTGCTTTTCAGACACTCAAACAGGCTCTTGTGACAGCTCCTGTTTTGCGTTTGCCCGATTTTCAGAAGACTTTTGTCATTGATACTGATGCTTGTGATGTGGGCATTGGAGCTGTGTTAATGCAAGAAGGCCATCCGTTAGCTTTTGTAAGTAAGGCTCTTGGTCCTAAGACTTGCACTCTGTCTGTGTACGAAAAGGAATATTTGGCTATTTTGCTCGCAGTGGAACAGTGGCGGTCTTATTTGCAGCTTAAGGAATTTGTCATCCGCACTGACCATAAAAGCTTAGTTAATCTCAATGAACAACGCCTTCATACTCCTTGGCAACACAAGGCGTTGACTAAGCTTTTGGGCTTACAATATCAAATTGTCTACAAGAAAGGAGTGGAGAACAGTGTAGCTGATGCATTATCCCGGCGACCGCATTTTACTGGCCATTTATTAGCAGCTTCTTCAGTTCAGCCCGTGTGGCTTACTGACATTCTTGCTAGTTATACCAACGATGCGAAGGCTCAAGATCTCTTACAACGGTTAGCTGTTGCCTCTCCGTCTACTTGTGGTAAATATCACTTGCACAATGGTCTCATCAAAGTCCAAGGCCGCATTTGGGTGGGCTCTCAGCCGGTCCTGCATGATCGCATTTTCCAGGCTTTTCATGCTAGCCCCATTGGCGGGCATTCTGGTTTTCCGGTGACGTGCAAGCGCATTAACGCCTTGTTTCGTTGGTCTGGCATGAAAGCTTACATTAAAGATCGCGTCCAGTCTTGTTTGATTTGCCAGCAAGCTAAGCCTGAACGAGTTCCTTACCCAGGTTTGTTACAACCTCTTCCTGTTCCTCATCGTGCTTGGGATACTGTCACCTTGGATTTTGTGGAGGGCTTACCGATTTCTGGCCGGTACAATTGTTTGCTTGTTTTTATTGATAAGTTCACCAAGTATGGTCATTTTGTCCCCCTTCATCATCCTTTTACTGCTCTGACTGTTGTGGATGTTTTCATGGATACCATTTACAAGTTGCATGGCATGCCTTCTGCTTTGGTGTCTGATCGCGATAAGATTTTCACGAGTTCATTTTGGAAAGAAGTCTTTGCTCGCACAGGTACGCAATTGTGCCTCAGTTCTTCTTACCATCCCCAATCCGATGGCCAGACAGAGCGTGTCAATCAACAGGTGGAATGCTATTTGCGTTGCTTTATTGCTGCTCATCCTTCTCGCTGGTCTAAGTGGCTTCCCTTGTGTGAATTTTGGTATAACACCAATTGGCATTCTTCCTTGGGCAAATCTCCTTTTGAGCTTCTCTATGGTCACAGTCCTCGTTACTTTGGCCTCTCGGCTCCTGATACCTTACCTTCTTCTGATGTTCAGCAGTGGTTAGCTGATCGTGCAGTTGTCATTGCTTCCGTACGCCAGCATCTTTTGCGCATGCAGCAGCGTATGAAACACCAGGCTGATAAGAAACGTACTGAACGGCAGTTTGCTGTGGGTGACAAGGTTTTTCTTAAACTTCAACCCTATGTTCAATCTTCTGTGGCTCCTCGGGCTAACCACAAGTTGGCGTATCGTTTCTTTGGTCCTTATGAAATTCTGGAGCGTGTGGGTTCGGTTGCTTATCGTCTTGCTCTGCCCGAGGCCAGCCGTATTCATCCCGTTGTCCATGTTTCGCAGCTCAAGAAGTTTTTGGCTCCGCATCATCCGGTTCAGTCTGCACTGCCTTCTCCTCATGCTAATTTGCAGATTCCACTTCGCATCTTGCAGCACAGGGTTTCGTCGCGTGGCTTGGAGTCCATTCCTCAAGTGTTGGTTCACTGGAGTGATTCTTCTCCTGACTTGGCTACTTGGGAAGATTTGGATGCTCTTCGTCAAGCTTTTCCGCGTGCGCCGGCTTGGGGGCAAGCCGGTTTTCAAGACCGGGGGACTGTCAGCGTACCGGCCATGGGCCAGGAGCAGGCGACAAGAGGAGAACGGCCCAAGAGAGAGAGAAAGACTCCAGCCCGGCTTGCAAGCCGTGATTGGGTCCGTTAGGACCTTGTAATCCTGTTATCAGGAGAGGCGTGAGGTGTGTGAGGGAGACAAGAGAATAGACAAAGGAAGAACAACACGAAACTGCTGTGTGGGTGGTTGGGCGGAATAGCAGCTCGTGAGTTCTTCCCCATCAATTTCCTGTGAATCTTGCAATCCAGCTCAGATCCAATGCAAGTAGCTCACAGTATTATCCTTAGGATCGTCGAAATTCCGAAGGAATAACCCTGTCCAGATACCACCAGAGATATTTCATGTTTGGAACACATGAATTTGTTAAAAGTTTGTAGGAAACAACTTAATTTCCACAAGAGTACGGCAAGAAAATGTGCGAGAAGCAAACCTTTTCGTGAGGGCTTATCCCTCGGCGGGTTTAAGCTGAAGCTCAAATTTATCGAAAAAGAGTTCTGTATAAAACTATTGTGCTCTGTTAGCCCAAATTTAATGAATTATCCATAAATGACAATGTCTCTCTTTTTTTCTTACTAGCAAGAAGCTCATGTATTGCTGTGAACTAAAAATAATAATCATGCTATGGTTTCTAAGACTATTTACTTTATTAAATTGAGGTATTGTTTGGTTTATTTATAAAATTCATGTTAGAAAGGGATTTTTTTTGCAAAATAGAGTTAGTTGGTGGATTTTTACATCTCAGTCTCAACCATCGTCAGCAGATTAGACAGTTGGCATAACTCCAAGATGAATGAAAATAATATATGAGATACATACAACCAAACGAGTACAAAGTTGCAGCTGTTGGAAATTCTTTTCTCTAGTTTGATCAAAATTCTAGTCTTCTCGCTCTTCAAAACATACATTCTAGTCCGACAGTTTAGCACCTATACTAAGATTGGCAAAAAGAAGTACTGGCACATTTGCAAAAAGTACTGGCACAAAATCTAAGGGGTCGCACGCAACACCTTGAAAAGGCTCGAACATTGACCTGAGCCATTCATTCAGCAATTGAACGAACAACAAGGCATCACATCCCTGCTGCCTGTTTATGCGCCACGACAGGGGATAGATAAGATCCCTTGCATGATCAGCCATTCCCAGGCATTGGAATCAGTGGTTTGGGGAGGCAGAAAGTGCGACCTTCCAATTGCAGCACCACCCAGCACGATTATAGTTTATTAATCAAACCTATCCAAATCCCAAACAGCAGTACTCATCTTTTGTTCTAGACTAGGGCACTGGCACTACGGCTTGCCGGCCGGAGTAGTGAGCTCACCATCCATCCAAATGCTCATCCAAATACGCAACAATCTCCATGGTACGGGTAAATTTCAGAAGGATTTGATAAAATACCCCATCTTACTTTATTTTTTGATAAAATACCCTATCATGTGTCACTGACATGTGGGGTTCAGGTCCACTAGTCAATAACTCATGACAGAGCATTTTATCAAAGGGCAAAGTAAGATAGGGCATGTTATCAAAAAATTCTAAATTTCAGGCTCATAGTAGTTGCCAAATCCGGGCAAGATGCACCACGATTTGGAGCTGCTCAAACTTGAAATGACCTCCACTCAGGACGTGACCCCTGCGTTAAACGCATTCAGGCAGGTGCAAGAACGATACTGCACAGCTCAGTGGAAAAGCTATCGTGGTGTCCGAATCATATGGTTGTCTCTGCTTGTGTTGAGTTGATTCAGATGGGACAATAATTTGTGTTATAATAGTTCATGACACAGTGATCAAATGCAGCGACGCATTATTCGAGAAGATCATCAGTGCAGAATCGATGCCTTGCAATCTTCTTGCACCAGATGGTTTTTGCCAGATTGCTGCTAGTTTTGTTAACAGTGTACCAGCAGGTAGTAGAATTACGTTCAGAGCTTGCTTAGCTCTTCACTGCATCTGAAACACAATGTTACTTACATCCAAGAGTATCCTGAGGCAGCAGAGGGAAAACTGGATGTCATACAGATAAATAATCTGAAACCCAATATCTCCATATTTCATCATCACAAAGTGCGTAATAGATAACAAAGTCAACACTCACGGTATCTTGATTTAGTAAGAACGTGGGTTACTTGCCAATACCACCAAGCAACGTTAGCTGTGATGAAATAGCAAATGAAAGGTGCAAGTTGAAACATGAAAGAGCTTATGCTAGCACCATCAGCTGATGTGATATGTAAAACAGTACTCACTATTTAGCCTATAACAGCTAATTGTGGATTTCAAGTAATTCACACATTTTTCATCGACATAAGCAAAACTTCCATGATTTGCAATCAGTATATGTTTACATTCGTGTAGAGCCAAGTAAACATGAAAATGACAGAAAACTGAAGATTACTAAATATAAAGATGACAAAATTGAAGAGCAGCTGCCTAACTGATACTCAAGAATCTGTTGATGTACCATTCCAACTATAGCCCTGCCTCCGCCGCTCGCCGAGGCGTACTCTTCCGGCGGCTTCCGTTCTGCCTGAAACCATTGGGCCTAGTAAACTCATCGTTGCTGGATCTGGTGCTTGAACTGTTCTCTTCCATGTCAAGAATTGAGCTCTCTTCCTTGGGCACCCTGTTCCTCTTGTTACCATTTCCTGCAGAGTTAGTTTCCTTCAGCTGTGCATCATCTCCTTCTTGTATATAGTATGCATCGCCATCAACACCCTCTACCAAATTCTTGACTTCTGTTTGGTCGATTTTATCGGCAATGCGCTGCTTTTGGGGCCTTCCCCTCCTCTTTCTTGCAGGCACAACTTCTTCACCACTGCTCCCCTTATCTTCATGGCTCCTGCCATTGGTGATGAGCTTCCTTCCTCTGCCTCTTCCCCTACCCATTGATTCAATTCAGCAGCGTCTTATCTGGAGTTGTATTGGGCAGTTACTGGATGAGCTAGAAGCTCTATTGCTAGATGCAGCTGCCTCTGTTTGTCTGATTACTTCTTGAAAGCAAAATATTTCACTGCTAAAACCTTGATTTATGGTGGTGTCGAACAAACAAGCTAGAAATCTGCAAGAAATGTTCTAATAGCTTACTGTAACACCCAATAGGAACAGGACCAAATATTCAATTGGGGAATGGATTTAAGCACAGTCGCAGTGTTCTAATGAGATCCATTGCAATCAAGAAGTTCAAGCAGCAGATATCCCCATTAATATCAGATTGAAATGCATCAATAGAAATGCACCAAAAATTCAATTGGGGAATGGATTTAAGCACAGTCGCAGTGTTCTAATGAGATCCATTGCAATCAAGAAGTTCAAGCAGCAGATATCCCCATTAAATATCAGATTGAAATGCATCAATAGAACCCCCAAGAAATAGAAACAAGAGACTTAAGAAACAAGAACCATTCAATAGAGGAGGAAAAACAGGAGCTAACCTTGCATAAAAATAGCATCTGGTGCAAGAAGCATGCTGCAACCCATTTCACCAAGCCCAGAGGTGAAAAGATGGGATTTTGCTGGTGCTGGAGGAAAGCAAGGTCTTGCTATGGATTGGCAGTGATCTTTGGATTGAGACGCACGGAGAACCACAGATCAAGAAGCTGTATCAAAGTTTGGGGAAAGCTAGATCATTCTAGAATGAGAAGGTAATAGCGAGTAGTGGTGGCTTGTCCCTCTGAGATTTCTGGCCGGGTGCTTGAGCTCCAGACAGTAGCTGTAGCTGCTGCAGGGACAGCGTACACACTACACACACAACGCGCAGGAGAGAGACATGCAGAGAGCGAGAGGAGAGGGAGGCTTGCTTGCTTTGTTGCGTTGCTTTTCTGTAGAGCTGTCACCGGCTCAGTTTTCACTTTGTTTACAGTCTACCAACCGTTGAAAACGAGTGAGCTGCTCCACTGTACCGCAACTAGCCTGACAATTACCAATGTTTATTAGCGCTAGCAGCCGCAGCTTAGCGTGGTTATCGCTGCACGATGACAGTGCTACTACTTTTACTAGTTCTAATTTTGTATGTGTTCTCTAGGGATTCAAAAAGTGAGAAGGACAGGAAGGATCCCAAGACTGACAAACCAGGAGGTACAGCCAAGATCCACGAGTGTGTGTGGCTCTGCCCCATAATGGATGTGTTTCATTTATTGGTGGTTGTTCAGAATAATTGCTTCATGCTCATGGGGATTATTACATGATTATTGAATCTGATTCAGCTTAGATAATGATACCGCCGGTTATTTTGTTTTGTTCTTCTAAAGATGGTGTTCATAAAAGTTATCGTTGAGAGAGCTCGTTTCTTTAGCTTGTTACTGAGACCCTACAATGCTATTAAGTGCTGCCATGTGTGAGGTGGTGGAAGGTAACAAGCTATACAAAACACGTTTTTAGGTACTCCATCGGCCCCCTAAAAGTTACTGTTCCAGACATAGATAAAATCAAACTTTCAAAACTTTGACTTTCCATAATATTAAAATATTTAGATTTGATACTTCAAAATAATTGAAGAGCTTTATCTTCTTTTAGGCAAAAGGCTTTTTAGCCCGGCTTTTAAATTGATAAGCCCCAGACGGTCAAGAGCACAGACAAGACCAATACTAGGAATACCAGCTTACAAAGATAAAGTGCATAGAGGACAGAAACAACACCCTAAAATCGTAGAATGACCATAAGGACAACGAAAGCTACACGCAAAGACATAACAAAACTAAAGAAGGTTGTCCACGACTTGAGATCATCGAACGTCCCTCGTCTACTATTGAGCAGTGACCATGTTGCATGACCCCACCCACTGGACTGGTTGCATGGCATCAATCATGGCCCTTCCTCCTAACTTGGCACTTGGCATGCAAGATCTAGTCAGGACAATTCGACCTATTGATCCCAAGGTCTTGCCGACCCAGACAGCCCAGTGGGCCTAACCTGGTGGAAAGCAAGACTCATGACCGTGACGCTTTCACTCCAACTGCCTCTGCCGCTAATGAGGACCCCCAAGCCCTCTTGCCCGAGATCGACGAGCACACCGGCCGACAAATAGTTCTCCCAAGAGCACGACAACAAAGGAGCAACCTTGATGAAGCCTTCATGGCAACGAAAAGGGCGTCACTGACTCCGACCGAGGAGGACACGAGCCAATTGAGGAGGATGACCACGTACGATGGAGGAAGGCCGAGAAGCCGAAAATGCGATGAGGCCTGGCTTTTTAGAGAGCTTTATCTCAAAATATTTGTTCATAATATAAAATTTTGTTGGGATTAATTAAGTATATTACAAAAGAAGCTATGGTCAAAGTTGAGTTTTGGATAACCTGCCGATGACCAAAATGATACTACTTCATGCTCTCAAATATATGTTGCTATGGATGCATGCCATTAACATTTTAAAATTTTGACCATTAATATGTGCAACAATACATTGATACACTATTTGATGATGAATAGTACGGTATCCCGCATATTAGGGGTATCCGCATACAGAATTCCAGGACTTTAGGAAGGTACCGCGTACCTTGTAAGGATCCCTGGGCGACAAGGTAACCCCTCTTGGGAAGGAAAGACTCCCCTTAAACTAGGAAGTCAATCCCGACGTTTAAGGAGACCAGAGTCCTACTCGCGTGTAAGTCCACGTCCAGTACGACCCTGAGAACCCCCTATATAAGGACCAGCAATCCCATAGGGGAGGACAGGTCAAATTAGGTGAAGACATGTCCAACAGATCAATCTAGTCGCAACACCAGGAGGCGAAGCCCTAGAAGACCCGCTGCCTCGAAGGAGTCGAGCCCGGCGGTTTAGGATAAATTAGTCTACGATTAGGCCTAGGGTAGCCACTAACATACACCCCCATTGTAAGCGTGTTCTCCATCAATATATAGCAACAGGACGTAGGGTTATTATCCTGAGGGAGGCCCGAACCTGTATAAAAACGGCTGTCCCCTGCTGTCAGATGAATAGCGGCGAGAAATGCGCCTTATCGGGGGTCCTTCAGTGGATGCCAGGCGCTATCCCAGGAACTCCGTCAGGTACGCTGGCCTTCTCGTTTCAAGCCCGGCTCGCTAGAATCGTACGACGGAACCACGAATCCCGTGGAATTCCTTCAGATCTACACCACCGCGATCGAGGCAGCCGGCGGGGACGAGAAGGTTATGGCCAACTATCTTCCTACCGCCCTCAGAGGAGCCGCTAGGACGTGGTTGATGAATCTACCCCCAGGAACGATCCGTTCGTGGGGACAGCTATGCGACATGCTGCTCGGGAACTTCCAAGGTACCTTCCCAAGACCTGGTCGGGTCGACGATCTATTCCTTGTCGTCCAGCGACCAGACGAGACCTTCCGAGAGTTTACCAAGAGGTTTAGTGCTGTCCGCAACACTATCCCTGAGATAACGGACTCGGATGTCATCCGCGCCTTCACTCGGGGCAGCAGAACGAGATGTGCACGCACGACCTGATCATGCGGCCACGAAAACCACCAGGCAACTCATGGATCTGGCCGAGAAGGCCGCTTGTGCGGAGGAAACCCTGCGCTATATCAAACAACAGCGGGGTGAGTCGACCAGTTCTCCCCTCCGGACGAAGGGGCGATTCACGTAAAACTAAACGCAAGAAGAATCCTCCGGAGGGAACAAGGAGAAAAGGATCAGAGCCGACGAGGTAATGGCCGAGATCTCCGAGAAGCGCACCTGGCGACCACGCCCCAAGGATAAACCTACCACATCCTCCGACAAGTCGTCCAAGCCCTGGTGCGATTTTCATCAGACCGACTCGCATGATCTGCGACAGTGTCGCATCTTCAAGAAGTATCTTCGGGAAGAAAGAGAGAGGTTCCGCGAGGAGAACCCTCAGGTCGCTAATAACAGTCGGGAAACGACTTCCGACGACGATGACTCCACTCCTGAGCCTTTCCAGGGGCATGTCAGAGCAATCGAGCACATATTCGGGGGCTCAACCTCTTACGAATCCAAGAGGCAATACAAGGCGATCGCCCGAGAAGTTCTCGTGAGTGTTCCGCGGGTCCCTCGAGCGATCAAGTGGTCCGAGGTCACGATTTCTTTCGACCAGACCGATTGCCCCGAAAATTGCGCTCGACCGGGACGATACCCTATTGTGGTCGAGCCAACGATCAACAACTGCCCGAGTGGGGTCGCGTATTAATAGATGGAGGGAGCTCCCTCAATATCCTATTCGCCAACGCCCTCGACGCAATGCAAGTGCCACGATCGTCTGTTCAGACGGTAACGCACGCTTTTCACGGTATCGTCCCGGGCTCGTCGGCCACGCCGATCGGGCAAGTCACGCTCCCGGTTACCTTCGGTACGCCGGAGAACTTCCGAACAGAGAAAATCCTGTTCGATGTAGTCGATTTCGAAACAGCATACAATGCTATCTTGGGGCGCCCTACTCTGGCCAAGTTCATGGCAGCTACGCACTACGCCTACCAGTGCATAAAGATGCCCGGCCCAAAAGGTGTCCTCACGATAAAGAGCTCCCCCAGAGAAGCACTCCTCTGCGACAAGCGCAGCCTCGACCTCGCAGAGCAGCACCTGCCCCCTCTAACCAAGACGCCAGCGTGGCGGCCTCCCGCCACCACGTGTCAAGACCACCTCCGCGGCTACGAGTCGACAACTTCGGAAAGTACCCCCTCCAAGTCGAGAAAGAGTTTCCACGACTAGTCGGAACAGGGAGAAAACAGGGCCTTCCCCTAGACAGGACAACGGTCTCCTCGGGAGAAGCCGCCCGATCCAGGTCGCTCGTGCCAGCGGTAGAAAGGGTCGCGTCCATTAGAGAGTCCCGTGCAAACACCTTCGGTAAGATCGTACGACCGTCGCCTCCTCATCGCAGATTCCAAAGTTGCACCAGCTCCAGCCTTAAAGATCGTCAAGCTACGAACAAGTCGATGATAAGACGCTCCGGGCGCCGCCGCCCAGCACGCGCACTCACAAAGTTTCGTCAGCGGGTCACGACAAGAGGACGAGAGTCTCTGGGGCAACAGCGACAAGCTAAATGATGAGGGACGGCTTAGTTTTTCTTAGTTTTCATAGAATTATTTTTCTTACAGTAGCCTGTAAAAGACACAGTTTTTGAATTATACCAAGTCTCTAGTTCAATGTTTTCATCATCAAATTATTTCAGACTGCCTATCCGAGATATCTCTCGAACAGTCAGTCGGGGGCTGGATAAGAACACGGCAAGTTGGTGTTACGAGTACGAGTACCGCTTCTTTCGACCCGCACAAGGGATAGGGTTCGCGCTATAACTGTCAGGGACGTCGAGGAAAACCCCTTAACGCGTTTTGCAGGTGACAGGGGAGCCACTGAGCACCTGACCAGACCTAAGGCTGTGTTTGACTAAGTCCCCAGTTCGTAGCAATTGTCCCCTGATCCCGAGTAAAGGAGGGAAAAAGGTACGTAGTACGACTAGACTCAACGGAACCCGTACGCTTATCCACGTCTTCGACTACTCGAGCAGAAGATACCTCGGGTAGAGTAAAACTTTGTTAATTGGGCAAGCGTAGAATTTACTAGCCAACACCGAGTCTTCCCTCAACAGAGGAATGCGGAGGTGCTGCCATGGCCACGACAAGCTGTACGAAAGACCCCTTATCGCGTTTACTGATGACGAGGAGCCACGGAGCCTCCATCCGACTAAACCTAAGAACTGGTCAATCATAGCAAGAACGACCTACGGCACTTTCGTATTCCTACATCGAAGGGAGGCAAAGGCATTGGCTCTGACTAAGTCTAACGCTTGCATCCGACAAGTTTCACGAAAGCAGATCAGACAAGGTTTCAAAACCAACAAAACACACAGATTAAGCACAGTTACTAACCAAAAAGTGTTAAGTCCGTTTAGCAGTTATCTACATTCAACCATTCGAGACCTCTTCACCTCGCAGTTGGTTCCCCGCTGGTCACCGGACGAAGCGGGCAAAAGGCAAAGTTAGTTTTCAGTAAAGGCAAATTACGACTAACATTTTTAGTTGTTTATTGTATCTAGAAGCGCCACGACGGGGGCTAGACCCTCGCTCAAGTTGGACGCGGCGTCCTGAGCTGGGGCTCACAGGCCGACTAGCCCCATGCCGAACTGACTCCCCCACTGAATGCCTACAGTATGCACTGCAGATTGACTTCCCGACCCAGATAACGGGGTCGAGTATGAGGATTTGCTTGCCGGTCTCTGAGTCGTCTCCGCACTTGGTATCCGTTGCCTACTCGTGAGTGGGGACTCACACTGGTAGCGAGACAAGTGTCCAGGATATCAGACCTTATACCAGAACATGGCAGCTACCTAGCAGAGGTGAGGAAGCTAGAGAAGAAATTCATCGGGCTCGAAGTATGGTACATCCTAAGAAAGGATAACCGCCGAGCCGATAGTCTTGCCCGCCTGGCATCCTCA